>JAFIDM010038878.1:0-75753 GCA_023159025.1 Thereuonema tuberculata | reverse complement strand
AAAGAAACGAAATGTTAATTCGATAGAAGAGGAGAGAAACATTAGACTGACGTGAAGACACAGTTATATAAGCATATTTTAAAAGCCAATATTTCTGTTGATTGATTTTCAGATTTTAATGAAAAACATGTATAGATATATCGTCATCAGGTTCTTCCCAAATTCGAAAATTTAGTTCAAATCCATAATTAAATGTTAGAATCCAATTGCACTGACTGCTCAAGCAATGACACAAAGATTTAATGAATATTTGAGCCGTTTACTTTGAAAGTGGTGTAAGTCCATTTTATTTTATATGGAGATATTTAAGGGTTTGCGTTTGAATGGTTTGAAAAATATTGGTATATGTTAATATGTTCAGTTTGTTTTTTTAATATTTAATTGATCCAAGTTTATAATGTGATCGTTTTAATATTTTAGTTTAAAGAAATTTATACTTTTGATGACCTCCAATGGACTTACACCACTTTCAATGTCAACAAAATGTAAAAATCATATATTTTTGAAATATTAAATATAGGATTTCAATTGAATCAAACCAATTTTTTTATGAAATTTTTAGTATAACAAAAAAAAGGTTTTATTACAATATTTCTTCAGGTAATGCCATTTAAGTTACTTTAATTACAACTTTATGTTAACATTTTTATTTTTTTTCATTATGAGAAAGTTTTTAAAAATAGTCATGATGTATTGGAGGAATATAAGGTAATAGATCCATCATATCTTTGAATTTTTCGGATGTGATGGGCCTGGCATGATGATATAAAGGTTCTAGTATTATATTTTCAAATATATAATTTTTGAACTAAATATTATGCCTTTGCGGAAAGTGGACTTGCACCACTTTGAAAGTAATTATATCTGTAATTTCATTAACTATGAAAATGTATATTGACAAAATGATGGACATTTTGAAGGATTTTTTTTTGAACTGTTTACAAATAAAACGTCATAGCAGATTGCAATCATTGTTATCATTAACTAACTTTCTCTCAAAAATGGATTTACACCACTTTCAAAGAAAACGGCTCATTTAATAGATTAGAAATATTGTATAGATTAGATAAAATTTCGATAAGATATCCATAAATAGACCTAACTTCTATAGGTTTTATATCTTAAAACAATAACTCTCCAAAATAATTGAAACTTCATATTTAGTTCCATTTTTATTTACTAATTAGATTTTACTGTAAGTAATTATGCATTAATGAAAAGGGCCAATCTTTTCGATGTGATAAATGAAATTACCACTATTTCAAATTCGATATTTAAAGAGTTATTTTAAATAGCCTATCCCTGCTAAAAACTTTTGCTTATCTGGTTAGAATTTAAACCTAGTTATTTGAGAAACGTTGTCTTATATCTCGTTCACATTAAATAGATAAAGAATCTCATTAGCTGTTCACATTAGACTAAAGTCATCTTGAAATGATTCACTTGAAGAATGCGCATGAAGTCTTTTATATTGAACTGCAGTCAAACAAAATAAAAATAAATAAAATAAAAAATGGATCTAGAACTTTTGTTAAAGGCCTCCATGTTATTTTTTTTTCAACTGGTAAAGTCTCGAGAAAGGTGGGCTGCACAGTGATGACGTCAAGCAATACCGTCTCTTATTCATGTCTTGTCTTGAAACGTTTAATGTTAATATCCCATTAGACCAAGCTTAAGATAAACAAGCGTGATTGTATCGCCGACAGTGGAACACGATAGGCTACATTAAAGTAAGATTTTCCTTTAGAATCTGAAAATGAATCGAGAAACGTTTGCGCTCATCAAATGTAGGTGTGTCTGTCTGTCTGTGTGTGTATCTGGTTTCTCTCTTCAGTTATGACTGATATCGATTTAGTATTCCTTTTTTTTTTGGAATTAACAATTTCGTTTCTTGCTTAAATTCGTTCTCGTTTTAGGAAATTTTTACACTTAAAAATTTCTATCAAATTTAACACGCAAAAAATAACAGCCGATTTTGAAATAAAACATATAATGAAAGCATATATAAAGTAAATAAATAGCAAATAATATCTTAAACCTTTTCAACAGCCTTAGAGTTAAATTACTTAGACACTGTATTTTTCTTACCAGTTGAAAAATTTAAAAGGTCACTCGTATTCTGACTTTAATCTGATCATTAATGTAATTCTTTCTTTCCATAATACAGTAGGAAATTTACAAAACTATTAATTTTTCAATGATTAGTTTCTTTTATGAATTGAACTCAAATCTCTTTATTATTTAAACAAAAACAGCAAAGAATATTTATCGTTTTAGTAAATTTTTACTTCTTCTTTCAAGGAGTAATTCTTGCTTTTTTTCTTAGCAGCTTAAACAAAACTTAATAGTGGACTAGCTGATGCCATCCGTCCCACAGTCTTCCATTTTAGTTAACGTTTTGAACCACACATACAGTCATAAGATTCCTGAAATTATTGATTATTTTATCTTAAAAAATAGAATTTTGAAAGATTTTAAGAGGGATCTTGCCGAATAGTTGTGTCCAACAGTTGATATCTACATCGATATCTAAGTCCATTAAGAACAGTGACCTAACGATTGCTGATGGAAAGGTCAATTCCTGAAAATCCAATAACGGTTGATCGCTTCTGAATTCCATTCTTCTAGTATATTGATTGAGAATTCCAAAATTCAATGTTGCCAATTCCTGCACGTTTAAGTTGTGACTTGTTCCGCGTTACCACTGCATAAAAGAAATCGAGAATCGAGCAACAAAGAAATCTAAATCATGTGTTTTTGTTTGTTTGTTTGTTTGTTTTTTTTATTTTTTTTAGTTTCAGGCAACTGGTTCATTTTGTTTACGCTATTTTTCCAAGAAAAGTGAGTTTTATAAACTATGCGAATCGATTCTGCATCCAAATAACTTTTGAGTGGATGAATGATTCTTTTTGAAACTTGGCATTCACATTTATGGGCTGGAGTTGATCTAACGTCTGCATTTGGAAACTTCTAGATGGTGTCATTTATGGAGAAATTTCCGTATTAAAGGCAAAAAATTCCCTTAGAAAGCATTAGAAATAGGAATTTCTATTTGATGTCGAACAATATATATGTGTTCAATAACTCAATGTTTTTGCATGTGAAAAATTATCTTATTCTAATTTCATTTCAATTTAAAGTTTCATTCAAAACATTTTTAATTCTGTTTTTTTTTCTTTTCCAATATATACTTAGGTATGTTAGAAAATAGATAAAATCTATTAACAATTTCAAGCGGAAACTTTAGGTCTATTATTGAAAAATATCAATTTCTTTCAGAATCAAGAAAACATTTTCCTTATTCCAAATCTAGATAGAAATACACATAAAGGATGAAATCAGATAGCGTTAAATGCCATCTTTGCTAATTAGTTGCAAATCGCTAGCGTGCAAGACTCAATTTCTACGTCGACCTCCACGATGAAGCCAAACAAAAAAAAACATGTTTAGGTATTTGAGTTTAAGTGTTGGAAGGGTATTATCATCCATTTCCATTATTTCCCTATCGTCTGGTAATTATTTTCACCACCTGTAGACTGATGAGAGCCCTACTATTACGTCTGACTTCTTTGTCCGGGACTACCTCCATGGACACACCCTGCTAACCACACCCTGATGGTCGCACGCCATTCTACGCATTTGTGCTAGCAGCCCTTTTCCTAGTGTCGTACGCCTGCTCTTTTGGGCTTGGCAATTCAATTCGCCCATACTCACGCTAACCACTCACTTACAATTATTTCGCTAACCAAAACACCAAATCCAATATTTTCCAGTATTAACATTTTATATGACAGCTTGAAACGCCACCGGAAATCTTTGACATTAAAATATTAAGAGGAAGAATAATTTAGCTAGCAGTAATTTTTTATATTTCACTTAACGAGGGAAGTGAGTTCCAACTTAATCCTATTAGTAAATGCTTATTTATTTAAGATATGACACGAAAATTGTGTCTATCTATTTTTGATCATTTTAACTCTTTAAACAAAACACTATCCTTAAAGATGTCCACAGAATCAACATAAAGTCCTCAGGAAAACAAATTACACAGTAATGATAAATAAAGTTTATTTCTTAAAAATTTCATTATATAAATTCTCTGTTCTGTTTTAAAAGCTGCTCCCATATTTAAATCACGTTGAGTAATTTTCAGCTAGTTTTAAAATTAATATAATTACTATAATATTTTTTTTAAAATATGGCCTTTAGAACAGCAACATTATTTACATATGGTGGATGATGGTTAAAAAGATGAAAGAAAATGCACTCCTAAACATAAGTAGAAATCAGTTTCTCCAAACTTTCTTATTCTTGGAACCACTTTATTCATCAACAGCTAACTTTCTTCTTCAGACTTTTGTTCATCCAAATTCTCCAACTCAAGACAAAAATCCTCTTTAAAGGTATTCCCTATCTTTCGATAGTTCTATATCCTCCTACCTTAAACTTTGTATTTAAAGATACATTTTATAAGAGTAAAACACAATGATACTGTCAAAATATTCCTATCATTTTCAAGGCAGATGTATTTGCTAGGCTATGTCTACTACACCTTTACCATTTCACTGGATTATATCATTTCTATATTTTGGTTACCAACAAAGTCACAGCAACAGCCACTCTTCCCATATTTCTTCAAGTCAGTGATTAGTCGATGATGGTAGGTGCAAGCCCACTTATAAATAGCATTCTAACATTCTTCCATCATTTCACATGCTCTGTATATTGAACAAATGTGTCAGTCATTTTCAAATCAGTTTTCACTTTAGTTTCTGTCTCAGTAACAATAAGAAAGAAACGTGAATGCTATTTTGTGAACGATTGCTGACCTTGGTCAGCAAACACAGAAAAACAATACAGATTCTCCTGCCAAAGATTATTTTTTAAAATAGACAATTTCATTCTCCCATTCTAAAATCACTTTGTACAATTTAATCTTTCACTTTGAATCTTAAAATCTCTTTGAAAAATTCACATCTGCTTCTGCTGACATATACTGAGATACCAGCATATGTCCTCTTACAAATGACTTGTATCATTACACAATATGTCAGTGATCATGATTTCGATGTAAATAAGGCAAAATAGCCCTTTTATCATCAGTTATGAGCACAAGAATCTCCGTAATAAGATAAGCGGATAATTTGAGCATTTTTGAATGTGGCATTAAATTTGTTTTAGGGGTGTTAGGTCCGAATCTCTCAAACGGTTGTCGTTCTTGAATTTTCATGCACAAGTTTAAAGGAATTACCGAGACTGGATAAAAAGACTTCCGTGATCGTCGATCGCATGGAAACACAGCTTGAGAATCAATGGAAAAAAAGCCATATTATGAAATTTGCAAGCTAAAAGATAGACCATAGCCAGGCCTATCAAAATTCAATTTTGATACCTTAAGTCGTCACGGAATGTATCAAATCTTATCCCGAATGATAACAGCGAATTCTTGCGAATTCTGCATCATGCTGATGCAAGGCTCAGACTTTGGTATAAGTAATACGAGTCCGTGGACTCTTTGTGTTTAGTCTTAATTGTTCAGACTAGTGTATGGGTAATATCCTCCCTGGCACTCATTGAGTCCCTTAAATAAAATCACATCTGAAGCTCCACGTCGTATCTGAGTATGGTCTCAGTCCAAGTTCATTGTTTCATAGCTACAGATTATTCTTAATCGAATGAACATTTCCAGAAGAATAATAGGCTTGTCACAAGGCTCATATCACTAAGGAATTGTTCCAGGAACAAGACAACGAGTTTTCTTTGCTTCAGTGACAATGCCCAGCCATGGAAATCTATTCCTTTGAATATCTTCAGGACAACTTAAAATTACTTCTCCATCCAATTTCAACAACTACGCTACATAAAAATGTGTACATCGCACCACAGTGCTTCCAGCATCCTGTAAAATCCATGTCAAAGAGAATTTCAGGCTATTTGAAGAACAAAGAAATCTCAACACACACCTATGTATAGGTACTTAATAAAATGGTATCTCAGTATAGATCATTCATTATAAGGATGTCTAAGTCACCTCCATTTCTTAGGTTTTCATCTTCTATCCCTTCGCCCTCTTAGAACTAAGTCCTTCTTAGTGACTTATTTGACCACCAGTTTACGTTTGAAAGTGTTTCCGTAAGGATTACATAAGCTAGAGAAAAATGCTATTTTTCCGAGTTAAAAGAAAAATTTCTTGCCCCCGATTGAGTGCGAGTTTATTTTCAACTTGCAAATAAGAATTATTTGATGACTGTAATGATGATGAAACTTTGTAAGATTATAAGGTAGCTGTGCAGGCAGCCATACATGTTGAAGTAAAGACACTCGTGTACCTCGGGCCACAACCGCCTCTATTACCTTGGGTCAGTGGTTTAGGGTACAAAAAGTTATTAGCGTATTTTATTTTTTGCATTTCAGTGGTTGATACCAAGGACAACAATGCCTCATAGCAAAACTGAGAAAAGGGACCCTATAGACTCAAATACCTGTACATTAAAAAATACTCTTGAGGCGATTCATTCCGACGACCTTGACAAAAATATTTCGTACAGAGAAACATGTCAATCAATGGGTCCGAATTGTTAATGTAGGCCTATTGTCTTTGACTTTCCCTTTAATCTTCCTTTTTAAGTGTGGTTCAAGGAATAGGATGGTTGTCCCAAGATACATGAGTATCTTCAGCATAAGTTTTATTTTTTTTATTTGAGAAATTGCTGAGCTGACTTAATGGGTTATTTCGAAAGTAAATATGTAAAAACAAAAAGTATCAAAGAATTAATTGAGTTTTAAAAAAACCCCGCAAAAGTGCTGAATTTATTACGATAATTCAAAAAAGTAGAGCAATGTATAACACTCTCCCCTACTTAGTCTTCTGACTCCCTTCAGTAAGCTTCTAATTAATTAAAGTTTATTCTAATTAATTACTTTTTGCTTGTTTTGATTAAAATTCTCAAAACGAAATTTCACAGTGGAACTTAAAAAACAAACGAATTTACTAATCAGAACCCCTCTATTGTCGAGGTTTTTTTTCCTCCTTCGGAAACTAGGCACCTATTTTTCTTGTACCGGAAAGCCATACGAGGGGTTCAATTAAAATTGACATCTAATTTATTTTGTATTTCTTTTCTAAGTACGATTGCATTTGGCTTTTCTTTTGTCTTCTCTAAGGCTTATTTCTCGCTGTAAAAAACCCACCCACCTAAAGTGGGACGTTTGATGAGACTGAGTCACCCTTCTTCCAATAAAATCATGCATCACAGATCAAGGTTTCTATTTCATTCAGTTGGTTTTCTGAGCGTGAGACCTTGGCTGCAAGGGTGCCACCTTGTGAAATCTAATTACACTACACTTGGCTCGTGATATGACAAATGCGGCTTACACTCCTTTTTTGTTGAGGTTTGTGTGTTGCCGCACCAGAGTGAAGATAACGAGGGAATCCTCTACATTCCTCTTCGACATTCTTTAATTAAATTAGGCGGAGGTAACTACCTTGCTTTCGAGGCATCACTGGAAGGGGAAAAAAAACCTAAGACAGTAATAAACACCGTTCAATCTTTGATTTTTTTACCATTGATTTAATGAAAGGACAATTAAAAGCTTGAGGGAAAATGCTTTTGAAATACCATCAATCAGAAATGGAAGAAACAACAATTTCATTCCAACTTTTAAAATCTTTCTTCTTTGCTTAGTGACTTCAGGGGGAGATACCGAGTTTATATGATAGTAAATTTCCTCCATCCCAAATACAGTATATCATAATAATTTCTGAATTTCAGTATTTGTTTAAATCATCATTCCTGTTTAATTCAAGCATTTACAAGTCTAAACTAACCTCAACACAATATAGTAATTATAGATATCCTATTTTATTTACATAGCCTTTTGAAACTGCATCTTCTATCTTCTGGGCTGCGGTCTTCTTCTGGTTTTACTGTCGTTGCTATTTGTGTTTTAATTATTTCCTATTTCTTATTTCCTTTAAAATTGCAAAGGCCATGAATGATTGTCATATTTAGTTTCCAGTGCTTAATTATTCATCTTTCAAGTTTTCGTTTTCCTATTTCTTCTTCGGTTTATGGAAACGTGATACAGTTTATCTTGAACCTCTTCCTTGTTTCTTTTCATCTTACATTTTGTATTTATTTAAGGCTTCCAAAAGATTGCAGATAGGACTCTAATAAGTTAAATGTTTTGAAGATTGAGTTTTGAGTTTAATACCGGTTGTTTTACTTATGATTAATGTTAATTAGTAAAACTTATTAATATAACTTTTGTCTTTATAAGCTATTACATTTTATTAGAAATAGTACGTTTTGTAGTATAATCCAATATTTATAATACTTCGAGTATAGATAGTTAGCTTTCAGCCCTTGTAGGAATCCATGGATAGCTATTTCGATCTTATTGGGCTCGCCATTAAAAAGTGTCCAGTATGTAGAAAGAAAAAAACAAACAAATAGAAAATGAAAGTGAATCCCTTAAATAATATCTGCTACGGATAAGCTTTCTTACGTTTCTATTTTAAAAATACATGTATATTTGTCATCGAAGAAATTAACGAACATATTTTCATACACTGAAGCAATTCTGTTGAAGCTTGGGAGAGGTTTATAAATAGCTACATATTAATGTAGCTACATATTAATGTAATGTATTAACTGCATTTGGTACAATCCCATACTCTCTATTATGTAATAGATGTTTGTTACATAATTTCAGCTGTTTTAAGAATGATAGTTCTTAATGCCATGGAGGAACTGCTTTTCATTAAGAATATGAATGAATGAATGTTGGAATGTGCAAGATATTCTCTCGATCTAAGCCTTAGATAAAGCTATCTGCCGTAAACTACAATTTAGATGAAAAACTAATCAATAACAAAGAGATGCGACAAAACATCTGTTAAAATTCATGCTCGAAAGATAATCAAAGAATTAAGAAACTGCAGGACAAAAAAACAAAACAATGCAAAACCGATTGGTAGATATTTCTCTAGAAGTCTACTTCCCGCAGCGAAAAGAAAATCGTTGGTTTTATAACACAATTTTGACTTCATCAAAATCTGTGCTCTTATCATTTCAAACTAACGAAGTTGTACACCTACGATTGGCTGAACACCTAAATCACAAACAACTTTACATTAAACATATTAAATTTTTAATGAAAGAGCTTATTTTAAAGGTCAAAACACATGCTAAGCATTAAGCAGAGATGAGATAGCACAGCTTATAAGTGGTGTTCATTTAAAATTTTGAACAAATTTAAGGAAATCAAAGTGTATTACCCGGAAAGCAAACAATATTTTGCTTAAGTTTGTACTTAAATATAGACCTTGCATGTTTTAAAAAGTGTTGCATTTGGAATTTCTACATTTTTTAAACAATTTCCAAAAAGAATGAGGATACAAATTTCACGCAATATATGAATCTATATATTGATTAATTAACAATTAATTAATTATATAGGATTAAATAGAGGATGAAATATACAGAATATAGGATGAAATTACATATAAAGAAAAAAATAAACATTAAATAATGAAAGAAATGTAAGAAATATTGGCCAAATCTTACAACTTCAAAGGTTGTCAGTTATATACCTCATCCTTTTCCTATAGTGTATTTGTAGTTTCTAAAAATGATCAAAAAATAAAAAAGGATAAATAACGACTACATTAACAAGAATTGTTTTAACAAAAATTATCAAAATACTTTTGAAGACTTGTGGGTTTAACGTGTGTTTATAATAATACAGATGAAATTAATGCCACCACACATGGATGATTGATGAAATTTTTATATACAAATTATATCACCCCGAAAGATCTAGTGTATTCTTTAATTTCATCCGTATACTTTTGAAGATTAAATAAAAATTCCAACAACAAAAAATTTTAACCTTGAAAAAAATGATGCAACTTGTAAATTTTTCAAGACTGATAAAAAAAACACCTGACACTTAAATTTTAATTGACTATAAAAAAAACTGCTTTTTTCCTAGCTATAAAAAACTGAAATTGACCAATCTCATCGGAATTTTTATTATAAAATTAGTGAGATTCTAATTTAATAATTATTATATTTGCAGTTAGAATACTGAAGAAAATAATTCCTAAAATTATGAATTTCCAGAATATTGTAAATGATACATGTAAGACATTTATGTTTTTTTATTCAATATTTACATATTTTATACAGCAACTGGACAGGTTCTTTAAATATATAAAGAAATATTTGTAAAGAATTTTATATAGGTTTATTACACTCAATTATTTCTTTATGTGATCCTAAAATGAAGCATCTCAAAAAAACCAAAAAATATATTTCATTAGGCTTTCTCAATTTGTTCTTAACGTTACCAGTTTTTTTTAAACATCTAATTGAGCTACTAAAAATTATTAGAATTATTATTCGCAATAAAAAGAAAATTGAATTTTTGATCTCTTGATTTTTAATTTGAATGCGACTTTCGGATACACGTTTCCTTGTTGTTTATGGATAAGTATCACTGATAAGAAATAATCATCTAAAAAATCAATTCCAATTCACAAATGAGGAGAGTGTGATGTACTTTAAATATTAACAGATAATTCTCAAACTCGGTCCTCGGACTATATCTCTCAGTTATCCAGATCGCCGTAATAAAGAGAATAAGGGAATCAGTTTTCATAAAGTAAAATTGATTCCAATTTTATTTCAATATGATTTTATTCAACAATCAACGACTGACAATTCTATAGAATTCTACAGAATTACATCCCCAATGAACAATATCGACCTATTGCGCAATCAACAAGTGGTTTGATCCTTTACCGACTTCCTTACTGCAAATATGGTAACACCTCATTTACATCTTAAGTTCATTGATTTGGCAAGTTCAAACAAAATCGATTGTAATTTTTTAATGTGCTTTTTTCCTCCATTTAGTCATGTGTGTTGGCCGAAGTTCTATTTTGTTGATTTATCGTGTGTTTGCGATGTGATGTAATTTATAATGAAAGACAACTTTTTCGTGGTCCTCTATTTTTCTCTGCAAAGTGTCCGTGAAATCCGAATTCTGAGAACCACTCCAGTTGTGCAGATTAACCTGTTTTAACTAAAGTTTTGTTTTAAAATGGTCGTTAGTTAAAACAACTAACACAACACATTCTTATAAGCAAGTGTGTACTATAGAAACAAGAATTTTGTTTTCAAGTACAGATAAATAATAATATATAATAATAAATAATAAATGATAAATAATATTATATAATTATATAATGTATATATACAGTATATACATTATTAAGATTTAAAGATTACTACTTTCAAATTTTTGTAAAGAGTTTAAAAAACTTTCCTAAACATGAAAAAATTAAGACAAAAGCCGTTCTGGTTAGATAGCAGGCTTAAGATACACTTGAATCTAGGTTTAAGTTTTAAAGATGGCATTATATTTTTCTTTCTTTATTCTTGATCTTCTTCTTGTCTTTCCCCTTCCAAGATCTTTAAATGGTCACTGTAACTTTATTAATGCATCTTTATCGTCATGATAGTAGTCAGTTCTACCGATGGACGGCCATTAAATTACAAAACAAAATAAATAAATAAAAAGGGAGAAAGAATCGTTTATATTTTAAAATATTACCAAAGAACCCATTCTAAAATTTTTGATAAATATTCAATTTAACAAAGCTCCATAATAAAAATGTATTAATAAAACAAGGAAAAAAATTGTTTTTCATATTGTACACGAAACCATAGTGTCCCGGTACCTATTTCACAAACCAAACCGCATACCACAACTCATATTTTTCCCAATATCTTCACGTCGTAGGCTCTCCAATAAAGCCCAGATCACACCAGGATATTTGTCAGTATTGTTTTCATCATTGATCCTAACATTGACGGTCTATGATCGTGTGATTTGCCTCTGTTGACCATTTTCATCACTGATTCCATCATTGGAAAAATTTAGAAACTGTTCTATTCGCAACGTTGTTTTCAGTGCTGATCGTTAGTGAGTTCCAATCAGAATCGACGAGCTTCGAGACCGAAGAAGCCGACCGACGCCATTTTGGCCACCGTTTCGATTGAATCCGAAAGCTATTATGAATTAAGTATCAAAGTGAGGAGATTATCTTTCGAAAAAAAGCAATAATTTTACTGAAATAAATTAATTCTACGCGTCAGAATGTGCAGATGTCAACTTTTTAAAGAGATATTTCATTTCTTCTTGAGCTTCGTTACGGGTCGCAGGGGTTGTGGGATTGTCGCTGTTGTGAATCGAAATTCATTCCGCTTCGGCTCTAAATTCCGCTTCGGCATCTCTAAATAGTAGAGATGCTTCAATACAATATACAATTAGTTTTGAAGAGATTGAAATGACATTCAGCAAGCTGTCAAATTCTATCGAAATTGCGTTGCCGAAACACGATTTTTAACCTCTAAAAGAAGATTAAACGCCGTCTTTTCGTAACTGGGAAAAGCTTTGGAGTTATCGCCAAAACCTTTTCAGTTCAACTCTGATTGGCTAGCGCTCTGCCAATCATATGCACTGTTTCATCATATTTCGCCGATACGGTGGAAAGCAAGGATGGGGAACACTTCACTGAAAACAATGTTGAAAGATATAATGGTGTGATCTGGGCTTAAGATATCAGTCATATCTGTCGACTTCTATTTTTGGCTGTAGAAATGGCGACTGTTCCATTTCCACTTACAATGAGACGGAAAGTGACGACAGACCGGAACTCCTATTTTTCCTTACCTCTACAAGTTTGTTTGTAACAGACAGACAGATCCTTCTTAACAGCTTCCCTTTCCTTTACTCTTTATGTACAGTCACTAAAAATAACAATTTCCTCATTGTAGATTGTTTCAATAGCTTACCTATTTGATATCTGCCAGCAGTCATTGGTTTTCTTTACTTTCCATCTGAATTTGAAAAACTATACAATTAAACAATATTAGCTTCTCATTTAATTTTTGCACTTCACGTCAAGCTTTTCAGAATCACAGAATTTAATCTGAAATACGCCAGTACTGAAACTTACCCAAACAACTGAAGATGAAAATAAATCAATAAAAAATCAAGCAGTAAAAAAGAATCGCTGTTTGTTGTAGTTAATCAATTTTTTCAAAAAAACTATACGCATACATTATTTCTACTGAAAACATTTTTATTGCAACATATGGAATGAAACTGTACATGTTATTTTAATTGCACAGAACAGGGGCATTGGAAATAAATAACATTAAAAACTGAAGCACTCTTCTCTAATGTACTTTACAATCATCCTTTAGATTATGTTCAAATATTCCTGACAGTTATTTTACTATTTCTCTAATATGTATCGTAAATTCCTGTTATCAGCTTTTCAGAAACTAAAAAATGCCACCAACAAAATTACAAGTTTCAAGACGGGAAAAATTAAAAAAAAAATGATTTTCTAGTACGAAATAACAACACATAACATGTGTACAATGATTGAAAAGGAGTCTATTTAGTAAATTCAAACACCAAACATTTTTTTTTACCCTTTTTATCACATTTCCAGTATTAATAATAAATAAACGAAAGTATTAACAAACACTATAGGCATTAAATGAAAAAAATATTCTATTAAATAACCTACGTACAATATATTTCAATAATACTCAAAGAATGTCTATTACATTAGGTTATTTTGGAATGTATTTACATAATTATAGTTCTTTTTTTTTAACAAATATGAGACTTAAAAAACAGGGATACTATTAAAGCAAAATGACAAATAATGCACCTATAGGTTTTAGATGATAATAAAAAAATGAACGAACAAACGAAAATTCTAGCATATTCAAACTCTAATTATTTA
Source organism: Thereuonema tuberculata (assembly GCA_023159025.1). Classification (NCBI taxonomy): domain Eukaryota; kingdom Metazoa; phylum Arthropoda; class Chilopoda; order Scutigeromorpha; family Scutigeridae; genus Thereuonema; species Thereuonema tuberculata. The sequence goes on along the minus strand of JAFIDM010038878.1, from coordinate 61,919 downwards.
GCTATCGCAAATCGTTTGCTAAAAACATTTTAGAGGCTAATCCCAGGTACTTGTAGTTGCGTTAGTTTGAATACTAATTTGACATCAGACACAGTTAAGAAAAGTGATCACTCAGCATCTAAAAATAGGGCTAAAATTTATGTTCTTTGATTACTTTATATGTAATATAGAGCAAAGAGGCTACCAATCATTCTCATTGGCTTTTGACTTCTGGAGTTTCTAATATTCTTTATATTACGCGGATTTTTTGTCTATAGGCAACAAGAAGAGGAAACAAAGGAATATAGGGAATGAATAATAGGAATATAAATCCTTCAATGTCTGGAAAAAAAATTAAAATAAAACAAACAAGCACACATACAAGATAAAATACAACACAGCTATCTATAAACTATATGCTGAATATGAATAAAACGTTTTTGTTTACTATTTAAATGCTTTTGTGTTTAATTTTTTAATTTCGATATTTTTTTTAACTGTTCTTAGCTTTGATTATGGTTAAGTCTTTTAGGAAAATATCTATTATAACTAAAGGAGAAAAATATAAGCAAGTATAAAACGACAGGATTTTTTTTTTCAAAAATGAGATCTATACTGTAATTATTTATTATATTATGATTATTAATTTAAAAATAATATTCATTTTACTTTACAATTATTAATGTAAAGAAATTTTTAAGTACATAAAACATCACAGTCAATTAATAAGTATAACGTTATAATTTGTAATTATTAATTATGAAATGATAATAAATAAACAACTTTACAATAAAACATTTTAATTTACAATGCTGTTATAAATTATATTTTTAATTTTTTTCAAATAAATCTTAAATAATTTTTCAATAATTTTTCAGTGGATAAAAAAAAAAGATCATTAGCATGCATTTTTAATTTCTTATTATAAAAATAAATTATAGTCATTTCTAATTATAAAAATGATATATGAAAGTGTCCAAAAGATTTTTAAATCCTGCTTGAAATTTAAATTTTTACTATTAAACTAATACAAAAAAAGTAACTTTAAATTTTAAAAAAATCAATTATAAGCAGTAAATTTAAATTCAACCAGAAGCTTTTAATTACAATTTTACTTAGATTGTAATTACTGTGGGCTCGGAATAAAATTCCAAAAAAAGTAAAAAATTATTTCGGCAACCGAAATGTGTCGAAACATGTAATTTTGTTGGCTTGTAAACAAAATTAATTTGGAATTTTTAACTTTCGGAACTCATTAAAAACCAGCCGACTCAATTATTATTACAGTTATAATATGTGTATATTATTTCCCTTAAGTATAAAAAAACATTTTGAATTTTTTTCAGAAATTTTTTACATCATTGTAAAAAAAAATATATTCTCTTTTTTCAACAAATTACAATTATTATTTTACATTCGTTCTGTACAGTAAGCCGTGCAGTTGTAATTTAATTCGCTTCAAGATATTTTTACACACCACTATTGAGACAAGCGAATTAAACTTTTATGGATTAAATTAAAAAAATTCAGTTCGATTTACATAACATTAACGTAACAAAGATGCTTTTAAAATAAAGTCTGCGCAGGTCCATTTTGTTTTCACTTAATTGAGCCAAAAATGTCAGCTGGAACATTCTGAATTCTTTTCGTTGCCAAAACACAGGAACAATATTGTATTGTGAAATTTCATCTGAAAAGAATGGTTCACTAATGTCCGTTCATTAGTAAGTTCAATACTTCTTTTCAACACTGTCAACTTGGAGTCTATTCACAACACCTTTGCATTCAAGCGCCTAAGAGGAAAAACATTCTGCAACAATATTTAAAACATGAAAATTTAACAGCGATAATCAAATTCGCCATGTGTTCACGTTTTTCTCTCGTTCAGTTCTCGTTGGAAAGAAAAACGAAATGGTATGAGCATTGTTGCGAGAAGACACAATTTTTTCACTGTGTCAAAAAGTATCTACGAGTATCTCGTATTTTCACTTAAAGTACTTGTAACATTTTTCAGCTTATTCTGGTCTTGAATTAATACACTATTTACAACTCATTCCGAGCCACCCGACTTGCTTTTTAGTTTGGTTAAGAGCAGTTTATTAACGATAGAAAAGATTGGTTTATTATTTTGAGTAATGCACTCTTTCAATGGAGTTTTCAAAGCCAGCACTGCAGATTTAGAAACGGTGTGATTACTTACTGAAAAAAAAACCCAATCCGGAATAAATTATCACGAGTGCCCTTATCCATTTAAGAGAAGCATTTCCCAGAAGTGGCATTTATCGGCCTTAAACACCACCGTAAATATTCCAATAGTGGCATATATACAAGGAAGGGACAGGAACTGAATGACTTTTCCAATTGTAAATATGTCTTGCACAAAGAATATTCGGCAGAAAATTACCTTCTCAATCTCTCCTGAATGCTCTGCTTTTTTTTCTTCTTCACAAACCCATTCTCTGCTGCCAACAAGGATGAGCTTGTGAAGTAATTGAAAAACGGAAATAAAAAAGGGGTCACACTTAAGCAAATGCGAGTGTTTTTAGAAAGTAAATCGATGTTCAATTTTCTTGTGTTTGCTCGTCCCGTATTATGTAGCACGAGCTTGAGTGGTCCACGGATTTCACATATCTATTGATTCGTCGAGTTTTTCAATGTCCTAATGCTAACAACAGAGTCCTTGAAGAGTAATATACAAGTTAATATTTACATTCCAAAAGTTTCATTATTCCAAAATCATGCTTCGTCTGATTGTAGCCGTAGTCCATTCACTGACATACTCCAGAATTATAAATAACACTCATTTAAGTACTTATTTTCTTTTTCGTCTTATGATGAAAGCTGATTCCTAATTTCTTCCTTGAATTTTTTTGGCGAAGTTATTAACTGAGAGGAATCATGATATACTATGAGAGCGAAGAACCAGGAAAAGTCATGCCGATACAAGAGACATCAGAAACATGTTTCATGATGTATACTTTAATGAAAAATATATTCTCGTTTCCTCGTAGTCGAGCCTGATAAAGTTCCAGGAAACTATTGTTTTTAAGTCGTGAGTTAACGCCTTAAGATGGAGAACAAGAAATGAAATCTTTAAGTAAGCCTTCCCTCTAAGCAGTGGACTTTTTTTATGATAATGGTCAAGATCACTAAACTGAATTGCTGCCTCAGTCTCACAAATACACACATTTTCACTACCCATATCAAACGGATGATGTAATGCGGTTGCAGTTAATTCACTGACAGAGTTCGAAAACGAATGCCGAAATCCGACAGTTGGTCCAACAAATCCGTGCGCTATGCTTCAGCATGCTGCTGTTGATAAAGATATATTTACAGGATAGCTGATGGAGCACTCTTTGATGCAAGGTAGCCAACTTACCTACGTTCTGTAAAAGAAAAGAAAACAGAATAAATGACAAAGTGATATGTATTCAATCAATTAAAGCAATTTTAAAATGAATATTTTTTCAAAATTTTAAGAAGTAAGGTTGTTAAAAAAAATTGAAATATTAAAAAACGTTTGATTCATATTTCTTTTTTCTAAAACTAGTTTGATATACATCAAAGATATAATTTTTGAAATCCATAAAAAAGTTTAAACGACTGATCCATTTGAAAGAATGAAGAGGGTTTTTGCAAAAATCAAAAGATTTTGTAATGGATTTGGAAATAAAGATTTTTTTTTTTTAGTATTCCATTACAAACTTATCGGCCCTTTGGGTGGAGGGATGTAAGACTTCTGGCAATCCTGGATTACGTTGAGGTTGAGTGGTCAGCTTAATGCCCGCCCCCTATTATTCTTCGAGAAGAACCCAGCTACCCTTTCACAAAAGTTGCGTGAAACCCCTTGTCAACCTGAAGAATAAAGATGTAAGGAAAAATATCCCCAATCACTGCCCAGAATCGAACCGGACTCCTCCACTTTGCATTCAAATGTTTTACCACTTGAGCCACATAGTCCATCTTCATTCTTTGAGTTATGAAATTGTCGCAACCTTCTGTATTATATCCATTAAAATCACTCACAAATCATACTAAAATATTAAGGAATAGTTTCTTTTCTTTAATAAGCAATTTTCTTTCCTACAAATAATACATCAAAACTTTTTACTCTATTTCCTACTTAAAATTCAGCATTCATTGAACTCATAAAATATATGTCTACATTAAAACCATAATAAACATTTCGCTAACAACTGGTAAGGAAATTCAAAAACGAAAATGTAATAAAAACGTTAAATATTAAATGATTTCAAAATAAAACCCAATAATAATAAATAGTTCTACTACTAATAAAGTAATAACACGGCTCCTCCGCTCTCCATACAAAATGCGGTACCACTTGAGTCACAGAGCCTTTTAGTTGTAAATGTCTTTTCAGTTGCTGTGTCATATATGGCAGCTGCATTGATAAAAAGTATTATTTAGTGCTATTTATCATATCGTAAGTTAATTTTCTTTTACTGTACAAAAAGTTAAACCTAACCTAAAATTGAAACACTAAAAAAAAATTAAAAATAAATTCTAATTCTTTTAGCTAGTACTGTTCCGCTGGGAAGAGTAGGTTACATACACTAAATTTCGGAATTCCTCGAAACATAAATGTTTCTGGAATTACATTGAGAAAATAGGTTAATCCTTTTGTTGTTGGGATCAGAATGCAGATTTGCCAAATGGCTAATCTCTTTATCCTTTGGGATCAGATGTATTTCCTGAGATCATGACTGCTAGATGAAGCTTCCGATAAATAATGCATTAAATCTTTACTGGTGCTTCCATGCAATTAACATTTCTTATATTTTGAATTATGTAGTGAAACCCTCTTCATTTATAAATAAAGTAATTCTACTTAGATTTGAATAAAGCAAAATATCTTTTAAGAACTGAGCACTCAAATCTAAAAAGTAATAAATTACCCATAAAAATATTTGAAAAGATATAAGTTGATTATTTCATTAGTAAAAAGCATAACTGATTACGCCCTTACTACAATCTATTAACTTATTAAAATATGTTAGTATGAGCGCTTTATTCATACTATTAAAAGCTTGTATTCTAGTTCACTCAAAACAGTTAATAGAAAATAAACAATTTAAAATACCTTTAAATTGTTTATTTTATTTTTGCTGTTTAGAGTGAACTGGAATACAAGATTGTAATAGCATGATTATAGCACTCATACTAACATATTTTAATAAGTTAATAGATTGTAGTAAGGGCGTAATCAGTTATGCTTTTTACTAATGAAATAATCAACTTATATCTTTTCAAATATTTTTATGGGTAATTTATTACTTATTAGATTTGAGTGCTCAGTTCTTAAAAGATATGCTTTTTTCTTCTTTTTCTTTGTTTTTTTTAGTTGTAAAATAAAAAGAAAACAAAATCTTTATTGCAAAATATGGTCAAAATATGCAGGATGAAAGTCAGTAGGTAAGATCTTTTTGCGATCCATCTTTGTGATCAAAGAACATAATTTCAATAATCTTGACAAAAACATATTTGAAGAGAAAAAAAATATTGAAGGGGCATCTATGAAACTTTCAAAATTGCGGACTATTTGAAAGCATAGCAATGGTGCTGATGGTAGTCAGAGATGTAGTTGTCAGGCAAAGTTGGACACCCCTCTTGCTGGTATGAGCATAGACTGTCTTACTCTGTATATGCCTAATTTTAAAACTGTAAAACAGCTGATATATGGTCCAGGACATCCACTCTAACCATGGTAAAATTGCATACCATGGTTAGAGTGGATGTCCTGGACCATATTTCAAAGAATCTCCCTCTGTACATCTCGAAATCGGCACTTAGCAAAGATGTTATGTTATTACGCCCAGTTATCACCAACTAACACTTGGTATCTGAAAGGCACTACAGGAACTATTCAAGTCTGGCAGGAGGTTGTCTTTTAAGATGAAGTTTTGTTTCTATCTATGAATGGTAGATGAAATCATGATCTCATAATTTCAGTGCAGCAAGATAACTACGTATATTGGCTAGTGATATACATCTCTTCATGACGAGTGTCATGTCAAATGGTGTTTTCTAGCAGGAAAATGCATAGTCAAGTTTCCCAAGACGATATCCTCCTCAAATAATTTTTAATTCCAGAACATATCCGAGATTTCTCAAGAATTTTGGATCTTACATCCCGAAAACTTGATACTGTGTAATACATCACACATAAAGGAAGATTGAGAGATCTTTCAACAAACAAAGATCTTCAGAAGAGAAACGTCGTCGTAAAATTTGGAAGGGCACTGTAAAGAATGTGTCTGGTAATGCAGAACTATAAAAATTCACATTTGCAGGATTGACGGATCACTAGTAAATCCGGATAACTGGATCTTAAACAATTTAGATGTCAAAGTTTAGGAACATTAATAATCCATCAATTGATGAAACAACGTAAAATCTTGATTGCAAATACAATTCCTTCATCTAGAAAAATGATTGTGCATTTGTTATAATAAAATTGTATTATAAAATTAATGGAATTACAATAAGAAACTTCCAGACCCCTTCCAAAAAAATATAAAAGTAAAAAAAATGATAACCTAATAATAATATTGGTTTGAATAAAAATTAGAATAATAAATAAAATAACTGATGAGTGTATTTTCGATATGTCAAAAGTAAAAAAAAAGTTTTTAAAACATTGGAACTTCTTTGGGAACCTAAAAGAATAATGTAATTACACCTAAATATCTACTACTCTAAATCTGCTGGACATGGCTAATTTAGTCGACCTGTCACGTATTAGGCCTTTTAGGAGTTCGTTCAGGGAGTCTTTTACTTCTTGGATGATAATAAAGAATTTGTCGAGAAATGCGAACTCTATCCAGACATGACGTTTCAAATTATGTCTATATGCATCAATTTTATTTAAAATTTAAAACAATATCTAATTCTGAAAAGTTTCTACATTTCTTTTAAGATTAAGTATTAATTATATCATTTCATTATCATTCTAATTTGTCAATTTATTTACTTAATTTCTAATTTTAGAACTACAGTTCAATTTTTTTTGCTATAGACTAAACGAAACAATTAGGTGAAGCGCTCTAGTACTATACTGTACAGGATGTTTTATGTATAAGGATCGTGAAACCAGTCTCCCAAGAGTAACAAAGAATTGGAAAAAGCACACACTGAAGAAAAGAAAAATTCCTTATAAATTTCCCTAAACAGTAATTTCTAACTGCAAATTTTAACTTAAATTAATTATAATTAATCTTAATTTTAATTCTAACAAACTTTCTGTTTGTGGAAATATCAGTTTTAACAAAACAATTAAATATAAAAACCACATAATTATGATACAGGAAACTCAAGGAACACAAATTCTTCACCAAACATTACTATATTTCACATAAAGTAGCTTTTTATGCTTCTTGATAATTGCTTTGTACGAATTATGCCTGAAGAAGCAGAAAAAGCTACTTTCTGTGAAATATAACGTTTGGAGCAAAAGAATTAAATTTCATATAAAGTTATAAATAATAACTTCTTGCGTTTCCTCTCATGTTGGAATTTATTCAGGATAACAGTCGCTTCAAATAGATGCGACAGTTATCCTGACAGTATTGCACTTAAATAAAATACTAATCCTACAGAATTTTTTTATTCAAATCCAATTAAATGATTGCACACTGCTTTGTGTCTGTTGAATTGTTCAAACTTTTATTAAAATATTATATAAAGTATTGGAATCTAAACAATGCATTTCTATTCTATTTCGATTAATATTTCATAATGTTAAATAATCAATATTCAATCCTTTTAGATAATCCTTTGCTTGCGGATTATATGATTAAAATTCACGAGATTCAAATCATTAAGTAAATAATGTGGATTTGTTACTTTTTTTATTGTTTTGGAAAATGGAAACGTCTACAGTTTGTATCGAGTAAATCTGAATATATGGGCTTTTCTTTTTTATCGTCTTTGCGAATCAAAGATAGTTGAAGAAGTGCATTTTAAGGAAGTATAGGCATTAAGTTCTCTCGATCTCCTTGTTTATTTGTTCATTGTGCGATTTATTGGCTTTAATTTTGGAAGAAATATCAACTTCATTATTTGAAACAAAGCACAAAGATTAAAAGGATAAAGCGGCACCACTGTAAGTCATGCAGACCCTTGGTGCGCAAGAGGTTTAGGTTCCCAGAGAATCTCGACCAACGGGACTAGCCGGATGGTCAGGCAGACGCTCGCCCGTCTTTAATCCCCGAGTAAGAAACCCGATACTCATTTGGCAGAGGGCTGGGAGAACCCTACGGTCCTTCTGGAGGAGAAATAACCGTGGAAAACTCCCGACCACCGCTAGGAATTGAACCCGGGATCCTCCGGATTGCAGTCGAGCGCGAGTCTACCCAATAGCGCTAGACCCGAACCACAATAACTAAACAGAAACATAACAAAAACATAAAAAGTCTTCCTTTAATCTATGATCTAAAAAACAATGGATAGCTAAGGAGAAATAATGAGAAGTCAATTATACTGAGAAGTAAATTGGGCTTTTAATGGCGCAAAAGCAGCTGTGGCTAAGCTGCGCCAAGATAGATAATGAGTAATAAGAAATAAGAAATATGCGTTTAAAAGTAACATTCTAGCGATCGAAATAACCTCAAAATGCAAAAATACATATTTTCTAAAAAAGTCACTTAAAAGGCAAACACCTAGCATAAAAATAAACGTAATTTAAAAATATAATTTAAAAAACGCCAGATGCCGTTTCGTCCCGTACTACAGGAAATTGAAAGTCCATTGATACTGTCCTGTAGTAAGGGACGAAGCGGCATCTGGCGTTTTTTAAATTATATTTTTAAATTATGTATTTTTATGCTAGGGTGTCAAACTTTTAAGTGACATTTTTAAATCTACGAACACACCAAAAATTTTAATATGCGCATTTTCTTTCATTCTAATGATATATAATGCGTAATCATCTTAAATTAGATTTCGTGCTGACAAATATGAAGACAAAAAGATTGCATAATGTTTTCGATCCAAAATGGCAGTTGTACCAACAATTTGAAGGACAATAAAAGCAAATTCTTAAGCATCTTTGATAATAAGCATCGGAAGTTGATAGCTGATGTCGACGAGCAAGCGACAATTTGATACATCTGGCTTAAACACAGGATAAAGACTTTCATCGGCAATTGAAAGACGAACTCACGCACCATTCATCCGCAGATGAATAGATCTTAGAGAAACCGTCTTGCCTTTATGAATTCTTGAGAACGCGTAAGACAGATCGATGCTCCTGGATACAAATTGCTGTATCCACTTTTAATAAAATAGGAAAACACAGTTTTCATTAAAGCAAATGATCTCATGAATCATTATTCTCTACAAAAGCGCATCGCCCCTGAGACTGCCTCAGAATTAAGAGTTCGATCATTTTACGAGAAATATTCAAGAGATTTGACCGTTTTGAAGTTTCAAAGTAAACACGAAATTATCAAGTTTTAGTGATATATCTTCATATTATTAAAATTAGACTTTCAAAACAAAATATTCGAAAATTGCATTACAAACTATTTTTGATATGTGAGTGTTTTTACATTTATTTCTTCTCATTCAAATACGAAATTTATTATTTTATGTATGTTATTTACATTCAAAAGGTCTGATAATTGAGCACGCGAAATTATACTAATCCCCCGTTTGGCCATTCGTCCGTTTTTCTGTTTGTATGCGCATCATGCTAAAGCGGATGGACGGATTCCATACAAAATGGTTCTTAGATTATTTTTGATCCAGAATAAAGTATAGGCACAGTTTTTTGGTCTCTACTTCTCTCATCCGTTATCCCCGATAACTCTCTGAATTGGCTTTGTTGATTTCATTAAAAGTTGGTACTATTTTATTATATCTTAAAATATCAGCATGATTTACTTTAATCGCCACCCATTCTCTACCTAGCTGTTTATGCTCAGGCCCCACTGACCTATGATAGACGAGCTTGTACTTAGTTTATAACAAACACCATAGCATTCTCAACGCAATAACCAGAGGGACTCTAGAACAATCGGTCTCATTATCTCAGACATCACACAATTTTTCGAATCAAGAGGGAGTTGCCAATGTCTTTGACCCATCCGCCGCTCGTTTTAGCCACCATTTTTTATCTCTACATATAAAAAGAAAAGTCCTGACTCACTCACTCATTCACTGACCCATCAATGCCCAGCCCAAACCCTTGGACCTAGAAAGCTGAAATTTTGCACAGAGGTTCCCTTTATGATGAAGGCAAGGAATAAGCCGGATTTTTCGAAATTCCCACGGGATAGGGAATAAAGAGGATCTATATTTTCGCTTTAAAATGACCATGAAGTGTGTGGCGACCAACCCGCATTACATCTGAGTTATCCGGAAAAGGCCACATCGGGCTGCGAACTTATATTTTTCGATCTCGATATTAATTTGCTAAATAAATAAAGATTTTTTTTATGCTATGTATGCAAGGGTTCCGGAGGGAAGCGACGGTACCCGGCTAGTCAAATATAAAAAATGAATCATGATTGAATTTGAAGATTTTTTTTCAGTAGATACTATAAAGCAGTGTTTCCCAACCTTTTTTGTGCTGTGCCCCACCTAAAGTATCTAAAGTATGCTATGTCCCACCAAATTAGATATAACTTTCACAATCAAAAAAAAAAAAAGCAAATTACCAACATTTTTTTACTTTCACAACCAAAAAAACAAAAACCAAAAAAAAAAAATTACCAACATTTTTTTTACTTTCACAACCCAAAAAAAACAAAAACAAAAAAAAAAACAAATTACCAATATTTTTTTTACTTTCACAACCAAAAAAAAACATTGCTCCATTTTCGAATTGCCCCCCCTGTGGGGCGTGCGCCCCACGTTGGGAAACAGGGCTATAAAGGCTGCTGAAAAACTCCAAACAAAATTTAATGGGTGGTCGGCAACACCAAAATAAAAATAATCATGCTGCTATTTTAAATGGATCATCAGCTCGCAACTTACCAAATTTTAAAGATATCCCTTCCAGCAACTATAGAGGGAATTTCAGGGGAAATGGGTAAGTTTTGAAAGATGGGAGGAGGTTGAAGACCAAAATAATTTTGCCTACAATTTAATTTGGACCAAAAATAAGCAATGTACCGAATTTTAGTGAGTTCTGTCAAGCCGTTTTATTGTAATGCCATGCAAACAGATAAACAAAGCAGATAAATGTTCACGTTGATTAACAAAGTCCAAAACTCAACTTTTACAATTACTATTTTTATAACAATATAAGAAAAAGTTACTTTTAAATCAGTGAAAAATATAATTTATAAGAAATAATAGGCTTATGTATTATTCTTCAACGCTTTTTTCAGTGAAACTGTTTAAGACGACTCATTCCATTTCTTCAATGGGTATAGCTAAAGAAAGGCTCTTCCTTCTCACCCAAGATTAAAACTACTATAAAATGAGATAAATTCAACGCAGAATGAATAATATATTTCCATATGGAGACCTGGAAAATAATTTGAGAAGAGTTGAATCTATGTTTATGTGGTGAATGTGGGAAGCAGGAAAGCCACGTACTGCTACCGGAGTTCAGTTGTACTAACCCAAAGAAGTAATGAAAGATGGAGAGAAAAACTGAGAAAGTATGGGTGGGAGAATTATAGGGGAACGGGAGAACTACGAGAAAAGCTGCCAGAAAGGATCGTCCATCTTCACGAAAGCCACATGAGAACCGAACCCGGTACTCTGAGGTGAAAGGCCAATGTTCTAGCGACAACACCAACTGCGCGGCCAATATATGTCTAACTTCCAAGGTTTATGATTACCTAACAACTTCACCATATTAGTTCTTGTTGAAAGATTTTTGATGTGCATGAACTGAAGATAATGTATATGAAATTCAACAATTATTAATTTGGAAAATAAATAAATAAAAAAATTAATTCAACAATGACTACTTTTCTTTGAAAAATGCTTGACAGATACAAAGTAAAATGATATTATAGTGAATAAATTCGCTAAATTTTCAATACATATGAAATCAAGAATTACTGATTTGAAGGAAAAAGAATTTAAGACTTACTGAAAATTAATTAATACATAGTTAATTAAAATTAATTAATTTCTTCACAAGTTACTTTTTTTGTATATCTTAGACTTTGATCAAATTAATAAAGAAAATTAATTATCAAAATATAAATGTATTTACTTAAAAAAAAGCCTTAGATACAATTCAGGACTTAAAAAATCTTTAAAGATGACGAATTAGTGAATTAGCTATGTTACATATTATATGATAAGATTTTGCTCAATATTTATCACGATTTGCTCAATATTTTATAATATTTAAGACCTATTATAGATGCATTCTTTATATAAGCATCTTTAATTTATCTTGTAAATACTTTACTCCTAGAAATCCTATTAATATAATAACATTCCTTTCATTCCCACAATATTTCGTCCTTCTTTGCTAAGGACTTCTTCAGGTGGTACCAGAGGACAAGAAACTATTCTCCTTCTTTTACATTTCGTAAGGAAATCTTATTTGTTTAGAGGAAGGATAATAGTTTCTTGTCATCTGATACCACCTGAAGAAGAAGAAGGACGAAATATTGTGGGAATTAAAGGAGTGTTATTATATTAACAGGATTTCTAGGAGTACATATTATAGATCTTTTTATGAATGGTTTCAAAGCCATAGACCATTCCGAATAAGTAGCATAGATGTCGGAAATTATATTCAATAGTAGAAGAGTGAGCGAAGAAAGAAATTGAATAGCGAATCAGAGAACTAATAAATTCTTTTGAAAAATTTCATCTAACTAATACCCTTTTGTTCCAAGAAATGAAACATAATAAAAGAAGTCTTTATAAATTCTAAAACTTCTTTGTAGAAAGAAGTGCAATTTTTTTTCTTGTAAAATATGAAATGAATTAAGAAATTCATAACTTAAAAACATAAAATCGTGATTTTATTAATGTCTTAAATTCTTTTTCTAATGTACTTTTACTGTAAAATAAAATTCAGTACCTTTACATATTTACAGTGAAGAAAATACAAAACTGCCGCTAAGTAAACAAAAGGTTCTCGTACCCTGAACTATCAAGTCGGGAATCTGGGACAGATGTTTCAGCCTTATTAGGCTTCTTCAGCCAGATATACCCTTGATGTCAGCTCAGAGTGCGAGACAAATATCAGAAAACCAATTCACTCCCCGAAATGGCCCTCAAAAAAGTCAATGCAACAATGATAAATAACCATGCACCGCAAGGCCTCAAATTCGGGGAGCTGAAATGGTTTTCTCATATTTATCTCGCACTATGAGCTACCATCAAGGGTATATCTGGCTGAAAAACCTAATAAGGCTTAAACAGCTGTCCCAGATTCCCGATATGAGAGCTCAGAGTGCGAGAACTTTTTGTTTACTTATGTGCAGTTTTGTATTTCCTTAGCCTATGGCTGCACGATAAAGTTATTTATTTACGTATCTTATTATCTTTAAAATTTCATTTTTATAAATAGAAATTAAAATAAATGTAAATAATATTTACGTGGAAATATTATTAATATGTGTATGTTCATTGAGTTAATTTACTCCCTGAGGCAATAACTTTAAACTAAATAGAGTTATTCTGAGAATTTGCATTCCAAAAATCGATGAAGAACTATAGAATCATCTGCTTTGCGGAAAAATCATCTCTATTCCATTGCAAAAGAAATTCTATTTCGTGCATCTGTATTTAAAACGAAAATATCACACAATGTAGAACAGTTCTACAATAGCAACTGCATTTACAGGACAAATACCTTTTTCGTAAATTGATGAGAAAATTAATGGTAATTTTATACCAGATTAATGTTGCAGAATTTTACTACTGGGATTTACAGGAAGTAATATATTTAACGTGCGTGAAAATTTAAGATGCGTGAAAGGATTATTAAGGTATAAAAAGGAATAAAAACACAAATAAAAAAAAAAAATCACTGCTCATTTTGAAATTTTGGATAACTGGAATTCAAGGCAGACTGTTTCTGGCTTAATAGCCATCATCAGTTGAATTTACCCAGTATCGGCAGCTCAGTGAAAGCAACGAAATATGAACAAAAGACAATTAAACAAAACAATGGCCCTTCATATATAAAGCATTAACAAAGAAATTAAAAATTAAAATTGGCAAATATATTTCTTCTTTAAAATTTATTTGATGATGTAGAATAATTGAATCAAACTACTAAATGAAGTTCTCTGCTTCAACAATGGGAGCTCCTAACAGTTTGAGAGGAAGGAATCTGCGGCCTTTTCCATCCAATTACTAATTAATATGTAGTTTTAATAGGAAACTTAAAAAAAGCAACAGTGAAGGATTATATTATAAATAAATTGCAACTCATAATGTTGATAAATTGTTACAGCTGAAAATTGAAAAGTTTCGCAACCAAACTATTTACAAAATCCATTGAAATATAGTCTCCCAAATATTCCTATTTAGATGCAATCATACCTTCCTTAATCACAGAATTACATTCCTCGAAAACATGTCTTGAAACTTGTCTTGAAACTATCTAATTATAGCGATTTTTCACATACCCTACGATATAATTCTATATATAAGGTAAAGGCACCAGTTGTGGATCGGCCTAAGCATAAACTTGGTTTTCACCACGAGAAATAGCTAAATAATTTTCATTTTTGCATTTATTCCTTTATTAAGCTCTTATAATTGACATTGTATTACCTCAGTTCGATAAAAAAATATTTACTGCATTTTCACAGTCTTCATCTGTATTGTGACGTTTGATCCACAATTGGACCCCACGAACCGCTGAATTTCCGCCAGAACAAAAGGCTGCAAAATTTCCCGCAAACATGGCCAGAAGAAGAAAACACTATGTTTTATTTTTCCCCGGTTATATTAAACCTTGTACTATCATACATCCATTAATTCTAACGTATATCCATTCTAGAATAACTAAAAATAACTTTCAGGCTAACTCACCTTAATTTTCTTTTGAAATTCTGAGAAATTATTTAACAAATTCACAGGATGGCTCCACTTGAAACTCCAAACAAACTATAATACCAAAACGAAGCTCATGAAGGGATCGGGATTCTATATATCTGAGCCATCTGTTGATAAGTGTGATAATTAAGACGGTATACGACTTGATCCGCAATTGGTTCCTGATCCACAACTGGTTCCCTTATCTTACTTCTTATAAAATTGATTTTTACAACTTTGTAACTAAGCAAATGCCGTTATGCTCAATTGGAAATGTTTTCAAATCATAAATATATACAATACACAGTAGAAATAACTTGTTTACAAAAAATTTTTATTGCAGGCCAAATTATGTTTAGTTTCATATAAACTGGGTATTTTTATGTACGTTTGATTATTCGAAGTATCTAAATAACTGAATCAAGTTTGGTCTAATCAATTCGAATAATCGGCATTTTATAAATATAGAAATTCAGTAATAATAAACATAAAAGCATTCTATTGAATAAAGCCTTACTAAACATTTATTGAATAAATCCTTACTAAGCTAAGCGGAATGCTAGCGTGGATTTATTTTAATCCCTTTTTTTCTTGATTTGTTTTTTGATGTTTTTTATAATGAGGGGTCATTGTCTTGTTCGTTTGTCCGTTTTGTATATTGTCATTTTTCACTGAGCTTGGTATACTGGGAGAGATCGGACTGATGAGAGTGTTGAAACTCGAAACGGTACCGTCTCCGATTCCCAGTACAAAAAAAACAAAAACAAAATTAGCTCAATGAATTTTTGTTTAGTTATGTGCATTTCTGTTTTTTCTGTTATGTAATAATCTTGTACGCACGTTAAATTTAATTTGAATAAAAACATTATAATTCAAAAATTCTAGTAAAATATACTTTCCTAAGTTAATAAATAATTTCTTATTTACTAACAAAGAAACGCGATTTTAATTCATTTCATACAATTAAAGCTAAGCATGTCTGTAATTTCAATGGCTCTGAGACACAAGAAAACCGGTGGCACCATTTTGGCAGATCAAGTAAACGATGTGAAGAATATTTGTAAGGCGTTTAAAAGGGCGCTTGCACACTGCTTAAAAATGATGGCCTTGTTTACTACTGAAGACAGGACGCAGAACTTTACGATGCCAAGCGTCTGGTCTCATCGTGAGAAATCTGGTTGTTACAATGTGCCACAGTATTTGTTGGCACGCTTCTGATTCCATCCCATTGAGATGTATGATGATAACACACACATTTCTTTTCTCTTTGAAAAATCGCTGCAAGAAGCCGCAGAAGGGCACTGCAGACTACATCGAAGCAGAATCGAGAAACATAATTTAAGTAAAGCTTCAAAAAACATTTCATACAGGGTGCTTTTGGGTGCTTTTTTGTTGTTGTTGTTTTTTTTTGTTATAGTCTTTCATTAAAAAATAGTTGTTCTTATTCGAAAAACATATTTTTATTTGATTATGGAGATAGTATAATTTGTGTCATCATATATGTGTTTAACTTGTGGAAATTCAAGAACAACATATTCAGTAATATTGTATGTAGAATTAAATCGAAAATTATATTCACTGAAATATTTTACAAATAGAAATTGTAATATTTAACTATAAAAACATCGTACCAATTTTTGAATATTAAACCCATCAGGCTATTTTTAACGATGAAAATTAAATTTTTACTTAAAGAAGAAAATCTCTATTTACATAAAGCGCAAAGCGCAAAATTATCTATTCGCAGAAATCTTAAAAACTACTAAGCCAATTTCAATGCGGTTTTCACCATTCGGTAGGAGCTGTAGCAAGGATTGGTTATGGCCATATAGAATCACTTTACTATCTTAGGGCTTGAGTCTAAACAAAAACCTTCAAAAACCTCACGAATTACAAAGAAAGAATTTTTGAAAACCGAAAATAAAATATAATTTCACTATATCAATATCATTTTTGCGCTCTACAATTAACACAAATTATCGTATGTATTAATAGTTCTGAAGCATTCAATTAGGTTTTGATGCGGTTTTCTGAGTTTTGTAGAGGGATAAATTGTGCCTTTTTAAAGATATTAATTATCTCTATATACCCTGGGGAACAGGGATAATAAGTCTTTTATTTTCTCGCCTTTAATGATAATCCTAATGATGTATAATACTAATGTAATAATCTACTTAGCCTTTTTATATTCTACATAAAAATATTTTCACATTTCATATTGCAAGATATACAAATATATATACATATAAAAATGTAATATTTTCTAAAAGAAATGTTTTTTGAAATTGTAAGTATTTTGGCGACATAATTTGTAATATTTCACTAAGTTTATTATTTTTTGCTTTATGCAATTTCATAAAATGAAAGTAAATAATTGTAAATTAATTAGTTACGTTTAAATAATATTAAAAATACTTATCTATCTATCTATCTATCTATATATATATACAGTCGGTTTTTGTTTCCGAGAGCCTTCAGCGCTTTTGCGCATGCGTCAGGTCTCTTGCGATTTCTTCCAAATAGGGGCGAGGAAGATGGGATGTTTACTTTTTGTAGTGTTAGTTTACTAGTAGCTGGGTTCTATATGTGCTTTTCGGGAAAGAATTATGGAAAGAATAAATACAAAAATTTTCAATCGAATTCAAACGAAATAGAAAGCAAAGAACTGATAGAAAGATTCTAATCAGTAAGTATCCGAAAATATACGTGCTACTAAAAACAAACAGGTCTTAGGAAACCCATATCACCGTATCACCCCTTTGAGGAGTAGAATCGTCTGTGTTATCGTGGTTCTCGGATATCGAAACAGACTGTACATATATAATTCGCAAAACTATGTTTGTATCTTTGTTATTATTTCTTTGTCTTCTAAGAACGGGCAACGCCGGGTCATCCCTCTAGTTGTCAATGAATCTCAATTTATTTTCCAACTGAACCAAACTATTTATCACATTTCTGTTTGTTGATTTGGAAAAATTAAAGTTAGAAACTAAAATTTAAAAAACCTTGTTGTAGTATTATTACATTAGCTGATAAACTTGAAAATATAAATTTGGAATATATTTTATATATAGAATGTAAAAGAGGTTTAATTTCTTTTATTTAGGATATTGTATTAAATATTACATTAGCTTTATATACATTATGAAGGTAACATTGAATTTATTATTTAATGATATCATTATCATTTTTATTTATTATATAATAGAGTTATTGAAAATTTACCAAAGTAGTTATTTTACTTTTAATGTTGAATAAAGTATGGAGGTATCGTGGTATCATGGAATTTTTTATATTAAATGGGATACTGTTATTTCGATTTTTAGGCGATCTGGATTTGTTGTGTGTTCAGACATACATAGGAACTGACACAGAAACATCCACAAGCATAAATAAGATAATAGAATAAACAACAATAAATTTCTCAAGAACCAAAGCTTATGTTACTTAAAATGTAATTTTTGAAAAAATTGTATTTGTTTCAAGTCGCGAAAACTACAAAGGAAAGGTCTCTCTGTATTACAGTATATCAGAAAAGTGTACACTACCTCTACCATCAAATATTTCATTTTTAGACAATTGATTAAGTCTCCAAACATTAAGGTTTGTATAAGTAAGCCCCAAGTCAATTGGATCAATTAATTAAATCCAATTACTAAATCAAATCAAAGCACACGTTAAACACAATGGATAACATTTCATCATTTAAATTTAATATCTTCGTTACTATGTTTTTCATGGAAATGTTTGCCATCTTCACGGACAAATTTCTTCACCAGACAAACACGGAGAAAATTTCAAGTAGAAAAGACAGATCATCTATTGACCATAAATGTGGATACTAAAGTTCAAGAAGACTCATTTGCTAATTTACAAGATAGGTTAAGAAAATAAGAAATGTAAATATTTTTGAAATTCCAGTTAAGTACCAATTTCGAGATAATTTCATTATTTTTTTTTAAACCCCACATGATAGCTAAATTATAAAAACAATAAAATTAAAATTAAAATCTATTTAAGCAAATCAACAAATACGTACATAGACTTTTTTTTTTTAGATTTATGTAAATCAATAATATATTAGTCATATTTAATACTTTTTTGAATAAAACCACCTGTAATTTGTATAAACATTCAGCTACACTTATTCACTAATTCTTTTTATATTCATTAGGAATCCAAAATCTTTTTTGGGTGGATAGAAATTTGACTGAATACATTTGAATGAATGATTAATTCATATTCCAAAATTAATTGGTGAAGCTATTAATAAATGATGCACCACGCTGCCATATGACATTCCAGACATAGGGTTACCATCGATTTTCTGTCCGTCTTCAAAATTAGTTGTTTTAATTCAGGCAAAATTATGCAGTGATACCTTATGCTACGATGAATGACTTCTTGTACTCAAGGTTTCCAATCTAATTTCTTAAGCCGAGTTCTCTACTTATCCTAGTTCCTCAATACCCAAGAGATATCTCTGTGAAGTCATGTTGCAGTTAATGCTCATTTGTAACGGCAATTAATTCCGCATAAAGAAGATATCGTGCAAGAGTAATTCCAACCATCTAGTCAATTCCCAAATGTTAATCCTACTGAATCACTGTGGGATTACTTAAAAACTCAGCAGGGTCCTGGCGTCTTTGCCATGTCTCATCGCTGTGATGGAACGCTCTTCCTTTGTCAGGGAGAGAGATCAATTCCCTTTGGAGATTTACAAAGGGTTTCTAATCAATTCAAACTGCAGAAAAAGGGGAACCAATCGAGAAACGTCTCGTCCTTTCCCAGAATCAATTTTGTTTGTACAAGCAGCTTTCACAAGCAAAAAAGAAAGGGCGAAATATTAGGTCATTTCCAAATTAAACTATTTTTTTTTTAAACTGAAAGAAAATTCTGAATAACTGATAACAGTGATTTTTTTTTCAGTTGATTTTTATCCGATATTTAAACAAAAGACCGGAATCTTACTGAATGCGGAAACTTTTGATGGATACGAAACACTGGTTCTTTTAGAGAAAAACAAAGATGCTTTTTGGAATAAGTCCAATCTTACCTTATGAAAATAAACTTCAAGGAAATATAGTTTTTAGAAATTTAAATAGAGCTTCAAACGACAATTGGAGGATAAATTTTTTTTTATAATTTTGGTTTTACAAATCGAAAAATTAAATCTATTAATTGTTAATTTTTAAAATGAATAAATCGAACATTAATTACAAATACTTTATAAACCGTTTTAGAAGACAAGCAGTATTTTCTTAGACCATGTTCGTAACTCGAACAATGAATTTCCTTCATAAGTTTTACCATAATTAAGTTATTTCTTAATAATAGATAATTAGTTATTTCTTCATTACTAAAAATAAACTAATAATACGAAAATTCTTCGTTATATATTAATAAACAAAATATATTTCTTCAAATTCTATCAAATTTCAAATTCCTACCACGATATTTCGCGGAAGCTATCGTTCCGCTTTGCCAAGTTTCAATATAATAATAAAATATTAAAATAAAAAATATTATTCTTATAAATATTGCGTTTTCCAAATATATTTAAAAATATATTTTGAGTATTAATATATAACGAAGAATTTTCTTATAATAATAATGAACGAGGACAGAAAGAAATCGCAATATTTATAAGAATAATATTTTATTTGCGAAAACTTGACAAAGCGGAACAATAGCTTCCACAAAATATCGTTGTAGGAATTTGAAATTTGATGGAATTTGAAGAAATATATTTTGTTTATTAATATATATTTCTAGGTTATTTCTAGGAATTTCTAGGTTATTTACGCCTAGCCAGACATTTAACGAACTTACATAAAGGAAAAGCCACTATCATAGACAGCTACTGATCTGGTCAATGAAGTATTTTATGAAACTTTAGGACTGCACGTTGATTTATTTATTTTACAAACATCTACAGTCTTCGCGATGAGAGTTGAAACTCCAAGAATGCAACGCGATTATAGATTTTCCTTTCCTGGCCGGTCGCTCACATTCAAATAGAAAAGAAAATGGCGGTGCTGCTTCACATTCAACATTTCGACGAGGAGAAGTTCTCAATAATCAAGCAAGGAAATTATTCTTAACGTTGCTCGTCGATTTCAAGAAGATGTATGTGAGATTTTTGATATTTCCTATTTATGGTAATTGAGATTGATATTTCCTGCGGAGCTCATGGCATTGATACTGGAGAAATTAGTCAATGATATTGTGTTTCCGGTTTCAACATTCGCCGCGACGACTATGAGGAATTATCAACAATACAAAACACAATGTTTTACTTATCTTACAAAACAGGTCTTTAAAAACAGGTTAATTCATTTGCTACGTTAATCATTCGTTTTTCATTCCACCGAGGAGGAAATTTCACAATCTCGAGTTTAAATTGTTAGATTTCTATTATTATCTGTAATTTTGATAGCGTAATTACCAATTTAAATTTACATAAATGAAAATAGTAATTACTTTCGCATTTAGGACACGATCCGACATCTTTCACCAATAGATAAGAAGTTTTATTGTTCTTATTAAGTTTCTATGACATTAATAATCAAATTAAACTTAAAAAGTACTCTTTAAGGCTAAAAATCTTAATTTTCAATCTTGTCTTGTCTGTCGTGTGAAGGGGCCATGGATACACCCCAATGGTAATTTTCAATTCTAACTCTGAATAATTTATTAGTGCTCACAGTCATCCAATCTATATTCCCGGTACAAAGCCCCAAATGGCTACATCAATGGATTTTTAGAGGCTTTGCCTAACCCCATCTTCTTTCAGCGAAATAAAGTCCCTAATAAAAGAAAACGAATTCTTTTTTTATTTTCGTCTCTAAAGTAACTCGTAGGGTTGGAATTGAAATATAGAATATTTATTCCTTTAAAATTATACTACAAATTACAAAACTGTCATAAGTGAGATATAATTCACTTAAGTATAAACTTTTTTTTCTATTCCTTGCTTAATGCTTTTCTTCCCTCAGAATTTCAATATATTTTATTTAATTCTTGATTTTTAATTATTGCACTATAATTAAATTATTTCAAGGTTCTTAATGTTAGACGATTGGTAGTAGTAATGCTTTACAATAATAATTATAATACAATTAATAATAACAATAACATAACTGTAAAAAAGTAATTATTTTTTATTAATTAATTTATTTTTTAAAGACTCTTTAAATATACCTTAATAATTAATCCTTAATTATTAGGTCAATATAAATATAAATATATAATTAAATATATTTTATTTAAGTATAGATTTTCAAGAATTGCATGTTTCGAAATATTACTGTGCATAAAATTAACGTGCGTACAACAACATATATGAAAGAAAAATACGAATAAAATGCACAAGACTAAGAGTTCACTGATCTGTTTTGGGAAATTGCGATAATTTTATTAATTCGTTAATTTTATGCATTGTATATTTCTTGTTTTATAATTAATCTCTTTTATGCTAAGCGGGTCTTAGCGGGGATTAATTCATTGGCCCTTTTTATTCTTTGTTTAGGTTTTGATGTTTTTTTTTACTTGGAGGGCCGTTTTGATGTTCACTTTTGTTCGATTTGTTTCTCGAGTTCACTGAGATGTTAAGATACTGGACGGACCCAACTGAAGAAGGTCGGGCAACCAGAAATGGTCCATCTTGGGTTTCCGGTATCGCAATTTCCAAAAACAGATCAGTGAACTCTTAGTCTTGTGCGTTTTATTCTTGTTTTTCTTTCATATAGAAATATTACTCTTAAAAGATTATTATTATTATTAATATCGAACAATTTAATATACTGTTGAAAACCTGATTATTTTATCTATTATTTTTATTTCTTTACTATTGTTTTTATTTCTTGATAATATTAAACTAATAGCGAAGTGAAGCGTCTGGAAATGTAATACGATTATGTTCATATCTTTATATTATTACAAAAAAAAAAAAAATACATTAAACACACTAGTTTCCAAATCTGCAATAAACTTAGCGTCTCATTAATATGTGTTTTTAGAACTTTAAATGTTAGAATCAAAGCACAGCTGTATAGTAGTCATTAGCAAGTAAGTGGACGAACTCCACCAATGAATCACTGTGATAAGATGACAATAAACTGAAATCATTAAAAAATTTAACAACAGTAGGTGGCTTTTCAGCCAACTGCATGAATCTCGGAGCTGTACGTTTAAAGAAAAGAGATGAATTAACCTTTGTTTGTGAATTTATTTTTTTTCCCTGTGGCTCTTTGATAGAGAACGTGGAAGGGTTACAAAAATTCCCGTAGAAATGCATTAGTAATGACAAAATGACTTTTTTATCAATGCGCATTAAAACGTCCGAATTTCATTTTCATTTGCACATGAAATGATTAAAATTTATTTGATTTAGGAAACTTAAGTAAATAGTTGAGGATTTAATTTGTTTTTCAGGATATAGATATTTGGAAAATAATCTTTTATGTTTGGAGATATTATATTTTACAAAAAACACCGAACGTTTCTTTTAAGAGTTTTTACAACTTGATAACAAAACCAAAAATAAAAAATAAAATGATATGTAATATTAAATTTTTTCGTTTTTAATTTTTTAAAAATTTAAAAAAATATTTATTTTTTTACATTTTTTTAAAAATTTATAATATTAAGAAAGTAATCATTGAGTTCTCTCAGATGAGTTTGCTTTTATTTTCTTATATTTCTTTTAAAATTATTTAGCATATTATATGTCATTAAAAAACAATATTAGGCTACAATTAACGTTGCATTTCTAATTTTATTTGTTCTATAGTATTAATTTATTTATTAACTTATTTTATTAATTTAAATAATTATTATTAATTTATTAATAAAATTTATATAAATCTACAGAATTTATTAATATCAAGAAAGAATATTCTTGTAAATAAAGCTTAAAAAATCTATCGCATGCTCTGCCGCGTTGATAACTGTACAACTGTAATAACTGTATACAATAACTGTAATAACCTGTGAGATAACTGTAATAACTGTCTGATAACTGTAACAATGCAATAACTGTGATAACTGTAATAACTGTGTACAATTACTGTGTGATAACTGTAATAACTGTGTACAATTACTGTGTGGGTACTGTAATAACTGTGTAAAAACTGTGTACAATTACTGTGTGATAACTGTAACTTGTACATCTTTAAATCCTAAATTAACGCATAATTTCAAAAGTTAAAATACTTATCTTAACACACCCTTTAATTTGTTTCTTTAATATCTTTACAATATTTTTTTAATCTTTAATAAACTTCCAACATCGTTTTAAATATTCGAATCCGTCTTGAGCCTTAGGAACACCACAAACAGCTCTAACGACAACTTGTTAAGAAGAAGTCTGGGAAGTCTAGAAGAAAAGCTAGCTTCAAACTGAAAGCTTCGATATAAATTTTTAAAAATATTTTCTCCATCGATTTTTGGATTTCCTATTTTTTTGTTTAATTCCGTCGTCTGTAGCTTAGTTCTGTGAAATATCTTTATTCATAATTCAAACTAGAAACGTTAATATTTGTATTCTCTTTCTACAGCTTGTGAGCAAACATTAAACCCAGGTGCTCGTCTATTGTTGTTCTTCAAATCTGCTATCAGCTCAGATCTGGTACATATTTCATAACTGCCTGGTCCTTTGATCGGTGAGGCACAGACCCTATCCAACCCTGAGGCTGTACAGTTCTTTTTCGTTTCAAACTGCAGAAAAACGAATGGAATCCTGGAAGATATTGAGATATTTGAAACAATTCCTGCTCAGGAAAAGTAAAAAGAAAAAGAAGATTTATCTAAAGGATCTATTCCATCGCTCACTGCATCATCTTAAAAAACAACAACTAACATTTAACATCTTTTTTCTTTTTTACAATATCTGTTTTTAAAATTCATTTTTATCTTAAAATTCTTATTATTGAATCGTTAAGTAATGCTATTTTTATTTTAACTTTTGAATTTTTAAAACAAATTTTGAAATCATGATTAAAAAAAAATCTTATATTTTTATCATTATTATCATTAATGTTAAACCACGCCGGTAGCATTTTATAATAATAATAGATAAAAAAGGGAATCTTTCAGGATAAGATTTGAAAAGACAGGAAATAATCAAAATTTGCTTGCAAAGTTTCAGCTTCCCTGCATAATTAGTGGTTATTAATCGTACCAAACAAGCTTTAAGAATTTTTGTCTTTGGTTTTAAAATTTACTTTTAATTTTAAATTCTTATTATTTAATGTTTATTAAGTCTTGCTAAATTTGTAGGCTTTCTTTTTCAGAGATTTTGAAATCATATAAAAAAAAATGGGAAAAAATTTAACATCATTACAGCCTTTGAATGTAACAATAACAATGAACAAAAAGATCATTCTATAAAATTTATACGAAAATGTACATTGCAAGGCCAAATCATTCAACGGCGATCAACTAGCAAAGTTTCAGCTTCTCTGTCTAAATAGTGTTTATTAATCGTGATAAATAAACTTTAAGTTTTTGGCACAGAGTTCTGAGCTGTTTATCTAATTTTCAGACACATCAAAAGGACATTCTATAAAGTTTAATATCTTTAAAGTTTCTTTAAATTTTCTAAGACATGTAGTTTGGAACAAGGTTTGGAATTACCACGATTACTGAGCTTTAATTACTTTGTGATATTTGAGATTTAATTAGTTTTTCATATTTGAGATATAATTACTTTGTGATATATGAGCTTTAATTATATTTTGATATCTGACCTTTAATTTGTTACAGTTTACAGGAGATTACTTTTGGTGTAAATTGTATATAGCACTACATATAGTTGTGATATCTCGTTTTTAAGGTAAGGAGGATATTCATGTCCGTTTCTACTTAACAACTGCATCATTTATAGTTTTCCAGATCTGTCTGTGTGTAATATAACGCTCCCCCTTGTGCTTAGAAAATAATTGTAATTTCCTGCGAAAATAGAAATAATTTCTTCAATGAAACGTCCGCGACAGGATTCGAACCTGTAATCTTCTGATACATTACGCCGCGCGGACTACATTCAAATTATTTGGTAAATATTCTTCATTTATTCATCGGCCAACCAAACAATTTTCTTAAATAGAAATTATTATATACTTTTCCAGATCTTGTCTGTCTGTGTGTAACGTAACGCTTCCACCTGTGTGTAACAGAGAATAGCTGTCCTGTATTTCTCACATGTACGATAGGACAGATGTATCTGTGTGTGTGTCCGCATTCGCAATCGTGAGAGGTTTTTTGATCGAGGCAATATTTTTTCATGGCCTAAAAGCCATCACAGACTAAAAGCCTAAGACTAAAAGCCATCATATTGTTATGCCGAGATTTTTGACGGAGCGTATGTAGGCTATTAGTTCTAAAAATATGAGTTCCGATATGGCTCACAGGTAGTGGTCCAAAATGAAACAAATACGGAGTCACTTTCGTGTACATTACGTAATCAATTTTTAGCGATCCATTTGGGAGATATTGTGGTAGCGATCAAAATCTGTAGCTATTGCGTTTGTCCTGTCCGTCCGTCCGTGACTGTCTATCCCTAACAACTCTCGAACGGAAGGTCGGATCGAGAAACGGATTTCACCATCGTGTCCAGAGGCCCAAACACCATAGGAATGGGATTTTCAGCCCCCCCCCCCCCAAATTTCAGTATAGTTGGCATTGCTTTCATTGGATTTCTTCTATTAGCTCAAATGTTAGGAATGCATTTCCTAACCATCTCATTTCAGTTGTAAGCTAGAGCCTGATGCTTAAGGTCTCGAACTCATATACTGAAGGTTGTCGGTTCGAATCACTATATCTACTTTTTTTCCTCAATGTCCGCGAGGGTTTCTTGTTTTTGTTTTTCTTATTTTCCTAACTTTTTTTTACTTTTCTTTACATTAATGTACTTCCGTTTTTTATTATTATTTTTATTTTTCATTATTATTACGGGTCGCCCTTAAATTTACGCTTTAACACAAAATTATATTCATTTGTTTTATCTTATTTCTTTTTTATTTATATTACTGGACATTTCAAATAATATATCAAATTTCGAATATCCTTTCTATTACAGTACATTCAATGTAAAAATGGAAATGATTTCTCTAAAAGTAAGGAGTTCGAAGAACGTGAAGCCTACTTGTCTTAGAATGTGATTTCTTAAAATTCCTTTACTTTTTTTTTTAAATCTAGGAAACTACAAAAATGAAAAGTCTGCGATTATTTTCAAATTCTAATATCTGCAATTTGCATTTTCTGACAATAAAAATCTGCATTATTTACTTAAGCTGAAATCGGATAAACTTTAATCATATCAAACCGACAGTGAATTTATGGATTGGATGTAAAGAGATTAAAATTCTTGTTTAAAAAAATTAATAGAAATTCACTGTTTTCATTGCAATGCTTTGCTTTGGAAATTTTACAATTTTGAGCTAATTTTTTTTTTTGAGGAGGACCAATTTGATAAAGATTTCAAATATAAATGTTATATAGTTTCTACTCTACAAATATGCATTCTAAGTTTTAAGAAGATTCATACAGCGATTCAGAAGTTATTAGGGAAGCACAAACATAACAAAAATATAGGCTAAGAAAGTATATTTAAAACGATTATAAAAATAAAAATAGCTTAATAAGTTTCTCGAGAAAGTCTATAAAATATCTATCCATTTGTATCTAACTATTTGTGAACAAGGAAGCAGTATATCAAAAGTCTAAATATTTTGTAAAAGTACTAATAAAATGTTTTATCGGATAACTAATTACAGCGACCAATTTCTAAGCAAAAATGAAAAGACTGAACCTTCTTTTTAGTGACCCCATATGTGGGCGGGTAGGGAGCTAAGATTCCCATTTCTGTGTGAGTGTGTGTGTAATGCCCTCCACAGCCCAAACCGGGAGTCGGAGCCCGTAAGTCCTGTCTCGTTGGATTCCCCATGAGCGGAATGTTTGGGGTAAAACTCAGACCTCCGGTCCACACCTCTTGTGAGACCACTTTTAGATGATCATTGACCGAGTCAGAAAAAGAGTGATAACTATTCGACAAAATTGAGGTCTATCTCTACTGATTCCTCAGAATATGATACCTCCGATCTACAGTGGTCAGTTCCTGTTCCGGGTCAGTGGGAATGCTTTGGTGACATCAACTCTCCTGCGGATATGTCAATGTACACCGAGGAAGCCGTGAGGGAAATTGTACTAGATCCTTGAATTACAACAGCTTGAATAAATGAGTTTTGCGCGACAATCAATAGTGGACGCAAACATTTGTCAAATTGCAAATTGGACGGAGTCCCTTGGTTTTGTGCTTATACAAACTTTGAATGAATTTATTTAATGAAATCACAAATACATTAGAACTTTATGCTATTTTTTTAGGAGCACTTGCTGTGGCTCTGCATGAACTATCCTTTTATTGTACTTTTTCCTGGTTAACGTAAGCACCTTCACAAAGGATTTTTCATAACATAACAACTACTTGATTTTCTACAATGTGCCAATTATCGTAAGAAAAAAATAACAAATATTTAGTTGACATTTCAGAAAAAAAACTACAATGGAAGTTGCATCATATTTACAAAATTTATAATAACATTCACGCTTTAAATCCCATTTCTGTCCTATTTTGATCTTTTAAATACTGGTAACATACAAAAATCAATTAAAAAAATCGGAGGATTTTAAAAATGTATATTCCACTGCCGTGCAAATTAGAATATTTTAAATACTATCGGTTTGCAATATCTTTATATTTCTGCAAGAGAAAATATGAAAACGTATTTTATTTTAAGTTGGTAAAATTGTTATGAATAATAAAGTTATAATAAAAATTATTACAATTCTAATAAAAGAACGTAATTCGCAAACATAATAAGCAATCCAATTACACAGGTTACTACAAAAAAATAACTAGGTTATTTTTTGTTTATTTCCGAAAAATTGTATATACAATATTATTATTAAATAATAAATTTGTATTGAATCTAATTTAAGAAATTCATTCCAGCCTAAAGAAAATCATACTTTCAATTTTAAGTAGAATTTTATAAATCTAGTAAATTTGCTAAATAAACTAGATATAAATTTTATCAAGATATAAAATTTGTTTTATTAAAAAATACATATAATCCTTTTTTAGTAAAATAAAATTTGTGTGAAAAGAAAAATGAGAATTTCTTTTTTGATTGACCTTACAAATTAAAATTAAAAATTAAAATCAATGAATTATAATTTTAATAAAATTGAATCACTGTTTTGTTTGCGCAGAAAAATAAGTTTTTCATTTACAATTCAAATGCTAACCTAAAAAAAATAATGTGGGAGCATTATTTTGCATATGATCGTGGCTCATTTTAAATTAATGTCTGCGTTTCCTGTTCTTGAAAAACATCTGCTTTATTTAAAGAGAGGGAAATGCCGGAACCATATTCCCTACCCTACTCTCGATTACAATTTCCTCCGGACTACAGTTTCTTTCAGAGAAACCCCCCACAGGGTTACAAAGAAGAACTTCGCAACGACCTAATACTTCAACAAGAATTTTTCAATCATATCTATAATATTTCAAAATAAAAATTTTGAAGTTTTGTAAAGCAATTTAGAGGCCCGAAATCCGGAGAAGAAAGAATTTGCTAAATATTTTGTACAAAAATACTGCAATGCAGGATGTTTACTAAGCTCTCGTTTGAGAATATTACAATGCAAATTGGACAAGGACTTTCTAGCCACTCTGTATCTTATAGAAAAACCTTTTTAGTAACTAAATCTACAATCTAGTTGTACTCTAAACTTTCTTCACATTTAATATTAAAAGAGCGTTTCTTTTTCTCAAAAACGGAAATAATTTTGTAAAAATATCTTTTTAAAATCTTATCCAGATGCTTACAACTTTTTTCTTTCGTAATCTATATTACTTTTTGTTTTATTTTCATTTGTCATTTGCTCCAATCTGATCCTTCTTCAGACAACTTGGCTGACAAAATTATAATTACATATTTTTGTAAATATTTTTAATATGTAATAAATTATTATTATAAATCTTTAACTCTGAAAAAATTTCAAATTCATGTTAAGAAAGTAAACATGTTAAGAATTTACTTCTTTCTTTATTATTCTATTCTATTAAAGATAAAAAAGAAAAATTCTTCCATAAAAATACATGTGCACTTTTTTTTCTGGTTGTGCAAGAATTTTGAAGTACTATTTTTATAAACCTTGGGCTTTTTAGAAAAAATTAATCTTTAAATTATAAAGTTAAAATCATATGATTAAAAAACCTCTAATACAAAAGGATATTTAAATAACTACTACTTGTTAATTAAAGGAAAGAAAGAAGCCCATATGTAAAAATGTTTAAAAGTTTATAAAATATAAAGAATTAATAAATGTTTCTTATATAATGAATAACCGAAATATTTATATCATTTATAAGTTTGTTAAACTTTGTATATGTCTCTTTCTTTGTTTCAGAAGTTTAGTAAAGTTTATTAAACGTTTCCGAAAATAATTAGGATTATTAAATATATTATCAATTTGTAGATTATATCTAATTTAATCTTTTTTCACTTTAGTAGCAACTGCTATTCGTTGATCAACACATTGATATTAAATACAGAAGGATTTTTATAATAGCAAATTTGAATTGCCACTTAATAAGTTAAATATTCATTTATCGCAATAATAGTATTAGAATTCGATTTCTGTATTATAAACACGATTTATTTTATTTACAGATAATCAAAGCTTCAACTGCAAATTATCATGTTCTAGTACAAACTTATTAGTAATATTATTGTCATTTAAAATGTTTTAATACTGAAAGTACTCATAAATTTTAATGCTTATAAGTTAAAGTTTTGGAATTTTTTTTAATAATAATCTTACATAGTTATAGTTGTGTGTCAATATCAATGGTTCCATGTTAAATGGACCAAATAAAAACAAATCAATTTTATTTTCATTTCGGAATCAACGGCACTTTTTAGGACATGCAACCATAACGTAAATGACCAACGGAACTTTTCAGTTTACGTTTATTTTATGCATGGTTTTAAATGCTTACAAATACGTATTTCTTAGATATTTCTGCATTATAATTAAATATTAGCCGAGTTTGATA
This sequence comes from Thereuonema tuberculata, assembly GCA_023159025.1. Classification (NCBI taxonomy): domain Eukaryota; kingdom Metazoa; phylum Arthropoda; class Chilopoda; order Scutigeromorpha; family Scutigeridae; genus Thereuonema; species Thereuonema tuberculata. Next base: position 30,820 of record JAFIDM010038878.1, on the reverse strand, counting down.
GGATGTAAGTGGATCTTTAAAAACTGTAGTTTTTTTTCCAAAAACTATTAAAATTTGAAAAATACTAACCAAATACTAAGATTTATAAACTTTAATTCTCTATTTCCGATTTCTATCAATGATTCCAAGTAGCAGAGGAAAATTCTATTAGAAAGTACTCAAAGGATTAATAAATTTTATATAATACGTTTATAAAAATCCGGTTTTGTATTTATTTCAATTAACATACCATATAAATCTGAACTGAAATTGCACATTTCTGTAATTCCTTTATAACCGAAAGGATTAATATTTGAAAACTATTTTTATATAAATATGCCTAAAAAAATTGACATGCCGAAAAAATTAGCATAAAGGCATTTGAAAACTGATAATGTAAAAGGATTAAATTTTTGGAAACACAAAACAAAACAAACATGATTGTTAAAACATCACACAAAATACTTACATAAGTAAACCATAAATCAGAAAATTGATTTTTTTTTTTTTGACACAAATGGCAATTTCTAATATTTTACTAAGTATGCCTGTAAGTTTCCGTTGCTGATAATGATAAAATATTAGTTTTAAACCCAAAAGTTTAAATTAAGAAGTATGTTTAATTATGATAAAGATAAGCTGTAAGCTAAACAGAAAACCTTAAATGCCATACAGTATTTATTTGAAATGTTAAAAGGATTAACGCAATTTTCTGGTCATCAAATCGTTATTATAGTAGTTATTCATGTAAGCTGCATACATTACGGATTTGTTTGAAACTAATGAAATAGTAGAATATTTATAACACAAACACTTTATTACTAAAAGATATGCTTGTGCTGCACTGAACATTTATATACTGTTAACATTTATATTTATTATTGAAAATGTGCATACAGATTTCGGAAAAATATTAGGAATTACCATTTTTGAGTGTTATATTATTTATTATATATTTTACTCTATTACATTTATGACATATTGTGTTCTGTAGATTATTTGATGAGTATTTCATGACTTTAGATTAAATTCAGGCATGTATTAAATATATCGTATGCAGATTTCTGCTAAGTTCATAAAATATATATACGAAATAAATATTTATACTATAGAAATAAAACAATAAATGAAAAGGTGTATAAAAATAAGCACACATTAGAATTCTGTTTCATAAACAAGTTCAGAAATGTTTGATATTTCATCCGAATTGACTTTTCAGCTGTCATTTGGCTCGAATGTTTATATTCTGCCTCAGAAACTTTACTTCTAGAGGATATGTTTCTACAGCTTTCCAGTTTCAGCTGAAACAATTCGCATCTGTCTTTCAAAACTTGGAATAGATCTTGAAATAGTACCTGAGGGCGACTTACTTCGTTGCAGAATGTTTGAAAAATACATGATTGGAGGAAGACGAGGAAACTCTATCCAATTGTAGTGGAGATATTTAAATTCAGTCTCTGCTATGTAAATAAGTTGAACGAATTACCTTTTTATTAGAATGATTACCTCGACTGCTTCATCTGCGTCCCAGAGGGCTCTTTGTTTAGAAAAGCTAGTGGAAATAAGAAGAAGTAAACAGATGAAATTAATATCGCACCGCCAGTGAAGAAGCAAATGGAAGAGGAGAACGAAAAAAGGGATTCCGAACTTGTGCAAATTAAAAAGATCCACCCATACGAAGTGTCACTATCGGCGTCACCAACCTTCCCACCATACACTGTCTCTCCCCTTTCGTATCGCAGAAATGGATGAAAAAAAGAAAATCAATAACTTTAAGCAACTCGTGACATTTTGGAAGGGGAAAAGGCATAAAAGGAAGAGAAGCGGTTCTTCCACCCCTCGCCATGGGTAGGGGGTCGCGAGAATTCGAGTCTACCGTGTGGGCGGAGGGGAACTCCCGCCAATACTCCAGTGACGCTTAGCTGAGCGTGAGATTACGCTGAAGCAAGATCCTTACGCCTTCACCCTTCCCCCCTCTACAAAATAAACACATCTGGTCGCAAGAGATGTTTGCGGAGACATTGCTGGCGAGTTGCGGTTTTCTCAAGTACGACGACTCGTTTTAAGTGAAGGCCATGCATATGGCTTCAAGGATTTTTTTTTCCTTCTTCCTCTTTTTTATTTCTAAATCTTTCTCTAGAAATATACGACCACGATAAAAAAGGATTAGCTGAAAGAAACGGGCGTAGTAGTCATGAACCCTTCTTGCCATGAGACTAAAGAAAACAGAAGATAAAAAGACCATTAGTACGAGTTTATCTGAAATATTTCTTTCATTAAGATGAAACAAGTAAACGTATAGCATTCCAAACGAAAATCAACAGTATTTATTGCTTGCAAATGGACAGGATTAAACCCAACTAGTTTGCGGAACCTCAAGGAACTTTTAACCGGTAACATTTACTAAAGTTTAATGTTACTTATTAGAGTCTATAACACAAAACAAAACTAACAAGTATACTTCTATTTCTGAAGAACTTAAGATCTAATTTTCTTAAGATGTTATTCCTTAGAATTTTTATTATTTTTCATTTGCTTTTTTTAACAACACGAGAAAATCCTTCATTCTTACAAACAGTTCAAATTTTCCGTTTCTGAAGAAAATAATTAAAAATCTACATTGTTAAAAGCTTAAAGCCTATAAATTTTATTCATATTGTAGCGGGCGGATTAATATTCATTGTTAGATATTGTTTAATGCTTTTCTTTAGGAATTGTTTTTCACCTTCTCGAGCTAATTTTTTTACAAGGACACACATGGAAAAGATTTCAAATATAAACTATAACGTAGATTGTCTCTTGTAGTTAAATATGCAAGTTTCAGAAGATCCATCGAGCGATTCAAAGGACTATTAGTGGATTTACAAGTACACACAGGGATGTATTGATTTAATAGATTCCCATGAAAGCAGTTTTAAAATTGAATTTATTTGCCAAATCATTATTTCTTCGGTTCTAAATTCAGTTCTACAATAACCCTTGTTAAGCAGGGAAAATGGAATCTCTATAAAGCCCGTGCTGATCCAATTGTACTTCATACATAATCTAAATAACATAGGCATCATAGAGAAAATGCAAACTCAGTAAAAGCTATACTATTCCCGTTTATAATTTAAATACAGGCTACATAGCACAGATATTGAGTAGTAGTTAAATTAGGGGAAAATCGCTATTTTGCCATTAAAATTTTAATTGAGCATTTTTTTTTTAAAAAAATACTGTTTTTTAGAAAATTTTTTTTGTTAAGATTGCTATTGGTACGGTAAAAGGAAAGTGGGACCTAGAAAAATTACTGAAACAACAAATAAAAATCACTTTTAAATTAACTAACTTATGTGCCTGCATTACTTACAAATGAGCGTTTAATAGTAAGAAAACCTTGTAACATTCGAACAGAATTCGTTTGCACTTTAAATCTTCTAGACTGCAAAATCTTTTGATTGAGGATTATGATGGAATATTATGAAAATAAAAATAATGAAATTTTCATATCCTTTACAGGGAATCATTATAACAACAATTCCAAGATTATAAGAAAATCTCAGCATTTCTTAAAAAATACATCAACCTATTATGTAACATTTTAGTTAATACAGTTGCATCTCTAATGTACGCATTCATTCTCCCTGCGCTAAGAGAAACATTGATAACCTGAAAAACAATGGAAAAATAAACTGATGCTAAACGCTTGGCACCACAAAGCAGAGGAATTTCTATCAGTTTTCTATCAACGGGGAATCCAGAATATTCCTTTTTGTCATTAGCCAATCCTACATAAACAAATTAGTCAAATATATCATCTTAGTTTGTTTCAGTTGTATTCCTATTCTTTTTTATGTTAAATAAAAAATAACTTTTGTTAAAGTAAATATTTTTCACTTCTGAACAAAACCACCATACCATATTCCAAAATCAAGAAAAATCCAAAATCCGAACTTTTCTGGGTCCTCGTATTCCAGATTAACGATACTCAACTGTACTACCCCACAATGATATGTTGCAGAAAAAGGTATATCTACTTGGAAGTCAATAGTACAAAACTAATGCTACATATGTTCTCAATAGCAAGTTTTGATAGTCATTATTCTTATTTTACTCATATTACAGTTATGTATGAACTAGCTTTACCTCCACACAGCATTTGAGAACTAACTCTATATTACTTCATACCACAATTTTCGATGTCTCTGTTACTCGTAAGTAACTAAATTTAAATGATCCTTCTCATGAGGTAATGTGTAATTACTGGCATTAGGGTTTGCTAAATAATCCTTTTGTTTCCTTTTCTTATCTTTGTTTCTTTAATCCTTAATCATTATTTGAAACTTTCAGTTTTGGATTAAATCATCCTACGCTTTTGTAAGACAAATGTTAAACAGATGTAAATGACATATAGTAAAACCTCGTTAAGTCGTCGCTCAAGGGACCAGACATTTTTGACGACTTAAGCGAAGTGACGACTTAAGCGGAGTGGGCATTTAAAAAAAAAAAAAAAAACATTTTTTATAGTTACCATATTTTAATCGCTTTAAAAGAAAGGCAATGTCTGTCTTTGAAACGTTCCAGCCAACCATTGCTGCCGCCGAAAGCTTCAATGTTCAACTCCTTAGCAATTTCCATGGCTTTTTCTTTGAGAATCACGGCAGAAATCGGCACATTTTGCGATCTGGCATGTTTTAGCCATCGAACTAAAACCTCCTCGATCTCGTCAAACTTCGATTTTCTCATTCTCTGTCTTTTGTCTTTGCAGTCGGCTTCTTCAATTGCTTGTTTCGATGATAGAAAATCGTTTAATGTAGTCGTGGGAATATTGTGTTCTTTGGCAAAAGCTGTTTTCGAAACATTTCATTTTTCAAAAGTGCAATTAAGTCTTTTTTTTTCTTTAAAAGATAACTAGGTAAGTTTTTGTTTCCCTGGCATGTTAAAAACGTAATCGAACCACGAACCACGAGTATGAAGTCATACTCAGAAGCGGTCAAGAAAAACGTCTACACTCGACAGAGTCGCGGCGAGAAGTGTCCCCCGAAGGGATAGGAAAGGAATGAAGTGATAGGCGTGGTTGAAAATTCCCCGTAAAGGCTTGGATTTCTTAAAGTGAAGGGGCTGAAAAGACAGAACGATGGCATGCAAAGTGGAGAAGAAAGATGCTTTTGGCCATTTTTGTGGATGACGAGTTATCCGGAGTAGAATTAAATTTGGTGACGGATAAAGGAGGGTTATTTTACATTATTGTCTACGAGACCTTGTCGGGACCAAAGGAAAACGACGACTTAAACGGAGTGACGACTTAACGAGGTTTTACTGTATTTTCAAGCACTCATATACCACAGATTGAAGGTAAAAATGAAGATCCTCTGTATCGCAGATATCGCAGCAATGTTCCTTCTTAGTTCTTGATATGTGCTATGTATTACTTAACATTTTATTCACATAATTGAAACTAGGTCTCAAGTAATCACAGTAGCCAAAATACAAATTTCTTTACCTTTCTTTGATGTTTTTTCCAGCTCAAACACTTTTAAGTATTTCGGTTCAGGAAACCAGTTTTTTTTACAGAAAAATTAACTTTTTCGAAATATAAATACAAGGAATTTCCTACAATTTTAATAAATTATCATACAAAGTGAATTAAACAGTTTTCTAAAACAGTATTAAAATGAAAAGCAGAATGATTACAAGAAACAATTTTTACGAAACCTGTCTTAAAAAAGAAAGTCCACTACAGACTAAAGCGACCATTCGGGTCTCGACAAAGAAGACTCATAGTTTCCTGACCATCCGGACTAAGTTTGAGATTAGCCTTTAACTCCGGGAAAAGGAGAAATCAACACGGGAAAATCCCAGACCTCGACCGGGAATCGAACTTGACTTCCTGAGGACGAAGTCAGCGCGTTACCATTTACGAAATTGTAAATGAAATTATATTGAACGAAGTAGTATTGAAAAGAGCTTGGACTATATAAAGAAATTTGATTAAACTAGAACTGGCAAAAAATGATAAAAAAAAAAAAAAAAATTAAACTATTACAACTACTGACAATTAGAATAGATGATTACTTTCTTCAAAACTTAAGTTCTACTGAATTATCGTTTTGAATTGAAACTTTTGTTATAAGGACAGAGCTATGTCTCATGATATTGGCAGGAGAGCGTCAGACTAGCCTCTTGGCCTGTTTTTCCGGAATTCTTTTCTTCGATCGAGAATCTCTTGACGCCAAACTTCCTAGCAATCCAATAGGACTTCATGGTCTGTTGTGCAATCCCTTAAGATTTAAAAGATTAATATCAGTCATAGAGACAATTGAATTTATAATCGATATTAGATGTATTGACTTTTATTAATATTTATGTATTTATATTAAATAATCAAATATGTCGTTTCGATTTTATTTGTTTTATATAAATAATAAATGATTTGCAACAGAGCACAAAACTGTCGAATGGTTTGTAACTCTTTTATTTATTTAATATGTCTCATGATAAAGTAATATTAATATTAAAAAGAAAACTAAAAAAAAAAATCTCATTTCCTTTAACTCCTAACAAGCGTTAAAGGAATCCTCTCAATGTTACCAATTTAAATTGTTGCTTTTACACGTTTTCGAATTGATTAGTCTCGCATTGGTTTTATTTAAAAGCCACGTAAATCTCAGGCATCAATCAAATTAAGCTGGATTGAATTTTTATTTTATCTCCTTTCTTTTTTATATTTTTTATTTCGGAAAACACAGACGAAACAAGGGATTGTTGGAATTAGGTGATGAAGGATTTCATGCTGAGTGACGCGACAACGGGAATCGCATGCTAGACTTGTAAATCTTTCCGCATTAAAAGAACCACAAACTGTAAATGGCCGACCCTTTGCCCGTCTCCATTCCCATGTTGCTGCTAATTTAGAACGCAGAAGCGAATGAATGCAATCTCACCTAATCCTTGTGACTCATTATCATTCGGAGAAACCATCTTTACCCCCGATATCGATTGCAATTTGAGGATACATTCCGCCACAAAACTTACGAGAGACTTAATTTAAATGGGAGGGTGGTAAGGGAAGGAGGAATGTAAACCTCAGACGCGGCAGGGCGGCGACTCACGGAAAATCCAAGATCAAGGAAAAAAAAAGAAAGAAAATGCTTTCACCTGCATTAGATGGTTCATTATAATATCAAATAGCAATTTTACAAAGAAAAACCCACAAGAAGAGTAAACAGAGGAATGAGGGGGAAAAAAAGCCCTCAGCCAATCGCAAAAAAGTTAATAAAACTCTACATCTGCGTAAAGTCGAGGAAGAAGATCATCTCTGCGGTAATTAACACAGAGGCAATCTCGTTCGTTTAGCTGGGAATTGTTTGAAATAGAAGTATGTTGAGATACGCAAAATGCATCAGGTTTCACGTTCTAAAAAAAATAATTATCCACTATTATAAAACCGGTAAAGTCTACGCATATTATCATCTTACAGCAACACCAATTATAGGATTTCAACAGGGTGAAATGAAATTAAAAAATGCGTTCTTTTCTGTTATGATTTCATTATAATTCATTCTGTTATGCAACGAGGGCCTATAAAGTACAAGGGCAAATGCTGTATAATATTACTATTTCTAGACGAAAAGCGAAAAATTAGCTGGTTCTTCATTAGATGGCACGAGTTACCATCATGATATTCTTTTATATTAAAACTATTGTTTAGCAGTATATAATTTAGAAGAAGAAAAACGAATTAATATAATTCTATTTCTAAAGATGATTTTATCAACTTTTTTTTTTTAAATGAAATGTTACTGATAAAATAATTATCTGAATCAATGCTGACTACAATTGCCTGGAATCTGTTAAGATGGGAAGAGTTGTAAAAGTTAGAGGTATATGATTTTATATTACGATTGATTTGTAACTTTCCGAACTGATTTACTTCAAGTTTCACAGTAATTAAACTATAACTATCATCTTTATATTAGTAAAATTCAAATTAATGCCAAGTAGAAAGTGCCTTTTTTTAGTTTAATCTTTTGCTTAAGCTAGAGTTTTTAATTTCACTTTTCCATCTATTATCAATTAGGACGATTTCATCATAACGTCTCATTTATCGAAGACAGCTAGTTTAGGACATTCTTAGATCGTTCATTTTCTTTTTTTATTAATATATTAACATTTTTTAGTTAGCTCATTATTTATGTAAAATTTCGAATGTTCATTTACTTATATAATATCAATTGTAATGAATTTCTCAATATATTTATAACTTTTTACTTGTATACAACATTATTACATAATATCACATAATGTCTGAATAACATATGTATTACATATAATTCAATGTTCTTTATGAGTATTATATCAGACCCTTTCTAACCAGATCGTATTTCTAGTCAATATGTTTAAAATTAAGAACCCAATAATTTTTTATAATCTTCATCTTTTCCTTTTGCAATCTATAATTTTAATTTATAAATTTATTTATTTTAATTCGTTACTCGTGAAGTAGTTGTGGATTTTTCTATTTCCTGAATGCCTACAAACACTTCTTCCTCAAACTTACATCACTTAATTATGTCTGCCTTCCCAAGTCGATCTGTTACAATGGCATAAGATCCATGTTATATCTACTTTAAATCTACATATATATTTCATTTCACTCGATTTAGCAATTTCGATAAAAGGCAGAGCACCTTTGCTAAATGGCATCGCTTAGATCGCATAATTGACATTTGCCATTGAAACCACTGTTAGAAGTTCCCTGTGCAACTTGACTGATTTCCTGGTCAAAACCACAGGTCTCCAGAGGGAAACTCAAGTGTAAATATAGTTCTCAGGTGCCACCGCTGATTCCACTTAGACCTTCTCATATGGCCGATGCCAATGTTAATCATTTGTCTTCCAATTTTCTAGAATGGGTGTGTGCTTTTTAAAATACTGCAACCAATTTCTTAAATACAGGGTAGCATTCAAAAGTTACCAGCACAGCATACATTTTGTATTATATTATCTTAGAATAAGTTTTAGTCAGAATTCACAAGTTTATATGAAATCAAATAACACTTTATAGATATGTGATTTAATTTACTGTAAGCCTATATACATATAAATATTCTCAATATTTGATATAAATAGATATCAAATATAGAAAACGACATGCACACACACACACGCATATGCAAGTTTTGACTTAATGTAATGTTGATTTAAAATTTATACTAAGTTACCGTAACACAAAATATATGCCGTGTCTTACATACACCGTACTATGGTGAAGAATGTTTTACACATACAAACATATATTTTTTGAAATTAATCACAAATATTTTGGCCACAAATAATCGCCATATTTTCGCCATATTTGTGATATATGATAATTCAGCATATCTTTTATATTATTGCTACGTATGTTATTTAGATAAGTGATTAATGTGACGGAATATTATTAAACTTTACATAAAATAAATTAAAATAAATTTATATATATATACACACACATAAAACTTGATATAAGTTAATATAATTAACTTTTACTTTGAATAAGTTAATATGATTTATATAAAATATCTAAAATATATTAATATCAGATATACGAAGATCTTTGATAATTATCAATTACGAAAATGATGATTTAGAATAATACGCCAGTTTTTCTATTAATAAAGAGCAAAGAATAAAACTAATCATGTAAGTAACAGAATATAAATATTATCATATTTGTCTAATTTCAATGTCAGAACTTAATAACATAAACTTTACAGCGAACAAAGCAAATCAACTGCTCTACAGCACTAATTATAAATTTAAAGTAGGTTCCGTTAAGGAAAATAGATTACATAACATAGATAAGTACTGACCTAGAATACAGTCATTAGCGCTAATAAAAAGGGGGAGAATTATTTTATTAAAAATCTAAGAAAATCTGGAAGCAGGAATGATTCGACAAGTAATTTTCTAATGCTTTTTTTTTAATTAATGAAATGTGTGCTGTCCAAAACATGGAATACAGTTAAAAACATTGTGTTCTACATTAAACTGACATTGTTTTGTAATAGTAAAGCATGAATTATGAAAAATAATCATAGAGGACAAAGTTTTGAAGAAGGATATTTTAACAAGATATAAACTAGATAATCTTCTACTATTTACCCACAGATTAAAGATAAAAGAGTTCAAAATTATTGGAATGCTGTAAAAATCTAAACCATTGACAACTAGAGTTTGGTTACTGAGTTAATCGTTAATCAATGTGATTTTAACTAACTATTATCTAACTGAACATTTATTAATCAAACAAACCTGTTTCAAATTTTTTTTAAATTAAATATATATTATCGTAATTGACCATGTTCTAAAAATAGTAGAACATTTTTATTTCATGTGCCAGATTTTTTTTCTTGCAATTAGGAGAATAACGTATTTTTTTCGCAAGTTAATCAAATAAAAAAGGAAAAGAATAAAAATTTCGCGGTGAAATCAGTAGAGACATAAATGGCAGGCTTTTCCATTTATTTTAATGACTATTGATTGCTCTAATTACTTAATACCACAAATACAAAATTTTAAGTTAATGAATATTTAATGGTTATTAATTAACAGCATTTATCTTTCCATTCAATTGAAAAGCAACAAATGATGGGGACCTACCACTAGGTGGCGGGATTGGTTCATCGTATCTATCAGAATCGTTCTGTGTTCCGCTCTGACCCATGCTGGGGAGACCACCGTCTTCAGGAGTTCGCGGGAAAATAAAGGTAGTTTCTTGAGTGGGAGTTCCGGATCTAAAAAGGATTGAGAGAAAGAACTATTAATCATACACGTCAAGGAAGCTTTGGGATAGTTAATATGATAGCTGTCGTAAAATGTAAGAATATATGAATCTAACAACAAACATTCTATTACAGGGACTTTACACCTGTTCAGTAGCGCACCCAGAAATAAGGTTGGGGGGGGGGCTTTGATATTGTAAATGATACCATTAAGATTTCGGCCTATTTAAAAATAAATTGTTTCAAACATCACTTTCCAAAATAAAGTGCTTTAATAAAGGTTTTCTTCTAGTTTTTTATTTCTTTCTTTCTTTTTTTCTTGTTGTTTTCTTATTTATTTTTATGTTCGGGGTGGGGGGTTTAACCCCTTTAGCCTACCGTGGGTGCGCCACTGTCTTTGTTCATCAATTTTAGAAGGACTTCTCTTTCATACGCTAGCCTAATGTGTTATGAAGATATAACCTAAAATGCTTATTAAAGAAAAGTGTGTTTATTTTTTTTTGTGCAAAATGTTTTATATATATTAATAAATTAAAAATTGTAAAATTTAAACTATCTGCTAAAAAAAAAGAAGAAAAACCAGAAACAATACAAAGAAAACAAAACAATATAGCTGCAGTGCAGGTTTCATAAAATGACATTTTCATCAGTGATTTCCCATTCCATCATCATAAACATTTGCTCATCTGCATATTAAAATCGGATGATATAAATATAAAAACTCTCCTTTACTTAGCACTATTATAACTTATTGGAACCTTAATCTTTAATGTTAGTACTATATTCATAAACTACAGTTGAATTACATATTAATCACATTATATTTTATTCTATCATAAACTTAGATGTATTAGGAACTAAATATGTAATTATAATTGCATAGGGCAATAGTACTTATTCTTTTATAAATAGTTATATTCGAATTACAAACAATTCATAGTTAGTATCAGATATTTGTATAATCAGATAAACGTAGAGAATACATAGCCTAGTTCTAAGAATTGGTTATCTATTATGGAACTCTGCTACGATCTATTTCTTCAAATTGTATTAATAGTAACTCATGTTGCAACTTAATTGTGTTCAATTGGACTTAATCCAAATAATATCTTACGGGGTTCGCACGTAATCTAGTATCAATGTCTGAATCGCTAATGTGAGAGGTGAGGCCAAGGACGAAGATATCATGATTTCCGTAGTTCTCATTTGAAAATAGCAACCAACATTACACGAGTACATTACTAGCTTGAGAGAAATTGCACTAGGTCTGATAAACCGAAGTGATCAGTTGTTCATGAAGATTTTTAGTAAGAATTGCGTGCAGATTTTAAATCTTCATAAGAAAATGTTTTAAGTACAGTAAATCGCCGATTACCCTGGGATCAAGTATCCGTATGACCGGATTAACAGTTGTGCTCTTTAATACATGGAAATTTCAAGGTGTTTTTTTCAAACAAAAATCATAGAATTTCTAACTAAATAAAATTAAGAACGTTCATTGCATACTATAAGAATCAAAATAATTTTACGTCTACTATTCACATTAATCATCAAAAAATTAAGCCCCTATACCTGAATAAAATATAAATCTGAATAAACATTTAATCGTAAATACATATAACTACTAGTTTCGGCTTAATAATTACTCGAAGAAGGCTTCTCCCATTATTATGCTTGTAGTTATATCTATTTATGCTTAAATGGTCGTTATCTTATTCAGATGTACCTTACTATAAAAATGTTTATCTTACATTTTTATAGTTTTTTTTATGTATTTAACCCAGTAAAATATAGTTTTCAATTATCCGAGCTGAACAAGGCTTTTAAAATTGCAAATTTGATTCGAAAACTAATATAATGCAATGTCGCTTCTCTTACGTTCCATTTTCGAATTATTTCGAAATTTTATTTCATTATTAAGAATCAGAATTCCTTTGGGTTTAGAATACAACATTCATCTCTATTTTTTTAATAAATGTTAGAAATCTTTAAGACATAAAAAATTTAACCAGGCTGAGGTAAAAGTTTTGCCAAAATTTAGCTTTTTGCAAATTAAATGAATAATGATTAGAAAAAGAATATCAATACAACAAATGAGTTTTAAAAGAGTACATGCAGTAAGAAGGAGATGAAAATTTTATATCAAGTCTAGATTTCTTTATGGGTATAATATGTTAAGAAAAAGTTTGGTTGCGAGCCAATAAAAGAAGAAAAGAATGAAAAAAAAGAAAACTCTCTCGAGAATGTACTGCAGTTGAAAAGTTTTCACTGCATTGAAGAGATAGAAGAGTGAGTTGAAAATTTAAAATAATAAAATTCAGAAATTATAGTTACATAAACTAACACTCAAGAATAATTTTAATCCTGGGTACATTGATTTCATGGGGTTTTTTACCTTTGAAAACCAAAGTAAGGAAGTGGGGGGCAATATCAATTTGAATCCCTTTGTTTGCAAATAATATTTTTAATTACAAATTACTTTAACGGAAGAGATATACGGATATAAAAGCATTAATGTTATTAATGGACGAGAACTTAAATAGTAATGAAAGAATGGTCAAAAGAAATTGTTAAAAATAATGTGTCAAAATGTTAAAACCAATAATAGAATGGAAACGGACGAATTTGGTATCAGCGAGCATAATTTGGTTAAATGTGATTTTTGTTTATGTAAGATATTTGTTAATAGGTCTAGTACCAGCTCATCCAAAATATACCCAAAAAAACCTCAAAGATCTGATGCTACAATAAGAAGTTTTGAACTTCAAATTCGTTCCTTATTTGAACTTATCTTACAGGACTATGCTAAATAACGACGCTAGAGAAGATGACAGAACTCTCTTATCCAACCATTGTCTAATTACGAAAAATGGAACATATCCATAAGAAATTGTTAAAAGAACTTGGAAACTATTTTACTCCAAATTTAAATTAAAATGCAAAGTAAATGTTACTTAGAAATAGAAATCAATAAGAAATAGAAATCAAATGCTGCACATAAATAAACATTTACGCATTTGAGTTAATCATCAGAGGAAATCGGGAATGGCCGTTTCGTCCATATTAGGGACTCATCAGGCCTTCTAGGTTTATCATCATCGAGGAGAGTGGATCGAGCTCATGAGTTCCTAAAAACGACGAAACGACCGTTTCCGATTTCCTCTGATGATAAACTCAAAGGCGTGAATGCTTATTTAAGTGCAGCATTTGATTTTTATTTCTTATTGATTTTCTGCACGTTAAATTTGTTTTCCTGAAATATTACTTGTTTTTAAGTGAGGCTTGATTAGCTTAAAACTAAAAACAAGTAGCGAAGAAGGTGGTAATATGGAACAGGGTTGTAATATGAAACAGCAATTTTTGTGCAAGTAGCTGCTACTATCATCCGGAAACCGCTCTAATTTCTATCGCTGGTTTTCCTTTTAGCCACCTAGAGATAGGTAACTTCAGTATTTCGTTGTGTATGGTTATGAGAAGAAGTAGTGTGTTTTCGTAAGCCTGAAAATTTTTACAGGGTAAGATTCAACACAATTTATGGTACTGTTATTAATACGAATGAGGTTTTGCTTATATTGTATATCATTATTAATTAACTGAACTACAAAATGATGTATTCAGTACTTAAGAATTAATATTTTATTACTGAGAATGGATCAGTCAATTTCCATATGGCGACTGGTGGTAATATGAAACAGGTGTTCCATAATACAACCTCACGATGCCAAGAAGCAAATTAGGACCTGAAAAGAAGGGACTAAGGCAGAAATGGCGTCAAGAAGATATGGTAAATGCAAGAAAACACCAAATCAGCAGATTTTTGCTCATGAAAGACTTGCAATTTTTAATTGAGCGTTTTCTTTCAATTATAAAGTGTTCAGCATTAATTTTTACTTTTTCTCAGTAGTTTCTATATTTTCTATTGATGTGAAGCAAAACAATGCATTAAAGTATCAACAATAAATGATTTTTTTACTATAATAGCAATAATAAAGAAGTATTATTGTTGCATTTTAACATCTGTTTCATATTATAACCCCAGTTCAACAATTTATTTTTTTATAGAATGTTCTAAATAATTGTACCTATTCAAGAGTTTTAAATATTTATTTAAAAATGTGTGATATTTATCTCACACGATATTTATACTAATGCTACTGACGATTTTCATACATTAGAGCCACTTGAAATTGAAGATTTTGTCAAAAATAAAAAAGTGGTCCATATTACCACCACCTCCCCTAATAATTCAGGAAAACAAATGTTTTTTCCAGGGGACGTACAGTGACCTGTAATTTTACATCTACTTAATTAACAGCAGATAACTTGTTTTCATTGTTTCAAATTTCTCAGAGCATTTTCAAACTAATTTGGAAATGTCAACGTTACTTTTAATTTTAATTAGTGAAGAAAATCTTAAAGAAACAATGAATTAAATAATTTAAACGATCTTCTTCTAAACCGAATTTCAGTTTTCTTTGAAACATGTAGCTTTGAAACATGTACATTCTTATAAACAAATACAGTAACCTCACGATTTCCTCCCGTCACCATATTGCTTTTCTCGAAAAGAAAAGGCTTTTCAAGTTCAACGTTTGGTGTGGGCTCTTAATTTCATAAATAAGTTACATATTATTAGAATGCATAAAATATTTTATGGTAAGATTTACATGAGAAAATTGTTCTGAGGGGTTACTGACAGCTGCATCAACAGACATTCCTGAGAAAGTATTTGTAAAGTCATCATTTTATCATCTGTATTTTTGAAATATACAGATCCAATCAATCTCATTTTGATGGAATGTTTTACTATACTTATTTTACATGCCTAAAGTTTTCCTTTACAAAATCCAAACTTGATGATAATTGGTCAATGGCAGAAAATGAAAACATAGTTGTAAATTGTAAATTGCAACAGAAAAAAATCGAATATTAATAGAAGAATTCGGAACTCTAATCAACTTTCACTATTTTAAGCCGGAATGGAAGGTATAAAGATTCTGTTCAATTTTTGCAAACACTCCTTAATATTAGTATAAAGATAAGAAACATTCCTTAATACTGCAGACAAGATAAACGAGGAAGATTTTTAATGAAATGGCCAATTTAGTCTTTCAAATGCAAGTTCCGTATTGTCTTGGTTATATACTTGGAGTTAGGAGTCAATTTAATTTGATTTTTAAAATCCTAGCCACAGCAATTTAAGAACTGTTAATCCTACAACTCTAAAGAAAGAAACTCTAAAAATTTTTCCATTCTCCTCATTTTGGAAGGTGGGCCCGCTAGCCAAATTGTAAAACGGTTGATTGCGGCTTGAAAGAGTCGGATTCAATCCACGATCTTGGAGTAGGTTGGGGATTTTTCCAAGCTGAATTTTCCTGCAGACGGGTCCTAGGATCCATTCAGCTCTGAAGAACAGGGTTTCTTTCGCAAGGTGGAAGGTGGATGGATATCAACCTCCTTTTAATTCCCTTATCATAAACGCCAGGAGCCTTACCTACCGCGAACTCAAGGGTCAAAATTATGAGATTCAATGTGAGAAATCAAGTTAATTTTCATTTTAATCTATACGTATCTCTTTGAGCTGTAAGAAAAAAATTCTCTTTTTACTCCTACACAGTGATTTTGTTTGTTCCTGTCAAATTTTTTTAATGGTTAAATGAATTTGCTTTTTTATATGGTGAAAATATAAATTAACCAGTTAATAAGCCAAAACACAGAAATTCTGCAAGTGACATGACTTCAAATATTCAATTCAGTAGAGGATTTCGGCCATCAGCAGGAGGCCATTTTGATTCGGACTATCTTTCCATCTGTCTTCTAAATTGTATAATGCGAGAATACGTGAAAACAATTGGGAAGATTGCTAATGAATAGTAGCACAACTTACCCAAATACAAAAGGCGATGCAAATTAACGGCATTGTAACGGAACTGAAAGCTGAAAACGTATATATGTACATCTGTACTGCTTTTCGGATAGAAGCAATGCTACATACATATAGGGCTTTACTGCTCTAAGGGTTACATCATAAAATAAAACGATAAGGGAAAGAAAGTATATTTCAATACATTCCATATATGATGCATAGCCACTGTTCATTTCTCTTGATAGCTTTTTTCCTTCAGTGGTATCGAAATTGTAATTAATAGAATGGTTGTAATAATACTTTTTAATTAATCAACAGACTTAAATGAACCAATTCTACCAGGTGACACGCCAAACGCAGTTGATCACGATGTTTCATTTATTGATAAATGAATACGCTTCATTATTTCCTAATGCGCTTACAAATTCATTTGTGGCTAGCGTTAAAAGCAGGCAAATTGATTTTATGTCTTTGTTAATTGATATTTAAATTTTGTTTTCTTCTTCTGGAAGGTTCCACTTTCCTGCTTCAATGAACTTCTATTAACTGATATTATCAATTAAATTCTTTTCATTTTTAGCTTACTTTTCTAGGAAAGTAAGGCTTACGAAATCACTCGGTCTGTTGTTAGTATGTATGGTTATACACTAATAACTTATTAACATTTGGATGATTGAAATTGGGAGACTTTCAATCAAACTGAGACCCTGGGACGGCAGTTTCGAGCTTGTTGAGCTCCCCTCAGCCATTGCAAAACTCAAAAGACGAACTAAGGGAAGAATATGGCATTCAAGATGGAAACAGTGACCCCTCAAAAACTAAAACAAGAACAAATTGTAGCATGCAAAGCCTTATACAGCCCTTTGGATGATTTTTATTGTAAATTGGCTTGCACATTGAAGTACAACGCAAGATCTAACTTTTGTATTTTACTGATTTTTCTGTGTATTTTAAGATACAGTGTTGAGAAATTAGCAAGACAAGGCGACAGAACTGCATAAAAAATTAGTAGAAATATAAAAAATTAATAGAAATAATAGATTTCTATAGATGTCCTAAATAACGTGTATTCATCCATTCAGAAATTCTAATAATGCTTGCTTACGCCCTCTATTATAAGCAATTGGGGATTTAATTATTTTTTTCCAGGAAAAGAAAAAAAAAGTCAATTATTATTTAAAAAAAGGACACTTTTAAAGAAAGTAGACTTCAAGTTCTTTAAGAACTTCTTGTTATGCGTGGCTGCACTCTCTCTTAATAATACTTTACATTCAGTATTCAATTTTTTTTCAATATACGACTTATTTCAGCAATGCCTTTTCTGTAAGAAAACCAGACCTCAGAAACTATAGCAATGTATAACATCATTAAAAGAAATATAGTGGCAGTGCATAATATTAATCTGAAGACTTTTGACATGCTTTATATCAGATACAATTTGATTTATTTTAGAAATCAATGATGTAATCCAGATACATGGAAAATATTACTCTAATGATGCAGAACGTTAATCATAGGCGTGTTCTGTATAAATAAAATTTATGTAGCTACATTTAACTTAACGTATTAGTTATTAACTCGATTTCACAAGTAATTTATTTTAAATAAATTATAATGACATGTATGTAATGCTCACATAGAAATGCAATGGTTTGTATTTTTTTTAGAAATTCTTTTTGCATCTTACAAATCACATATTTACAAAGCATTGCTATAACATATTTAATCTCTTTTTCCTTGTACAAATATCGTGCGTAAAGAAAGATTGTACAAGGAAATTAAAATTAATATAGTTTAGTGAAGATTGTAACGTATTTAGCCAATAAAATGTATAAAGATTAATTACATAGAACTCAATAATGAAAAATATTTTGCTACGAGTATGATAATCTTTCTTTTTTTATGAAACTATCAAGAGTAAATTATAATTTGTATATAAACTTTCGTTAATTTATGTGAAATGTGTTATATTAATAATAACGTAGAAGTTAATATTATATAGTTTCCCCAAAAAAAATTCTTCGCAAATGAAGCGCCAAAGGTAGAGGCTTTTGCCGTTTCAATGCCCATCGGATTAGTTGAGATTGGATGGTCAGTCCAATGCCCTTTACCCTTGAGAAACTGTATAAGATTAATTTCTCCAGAAGAGAATAACCTAGGAAATATTCCCGACCTCCACTCGCAGCCGAGTAACTAATAAGAAATCTAGTCTCTTGTCCATAAATTTTTTGTAACTTTTCAAGAATAAAATATCGATGGCTTAGCGCAAAAGTAGCGAATATCCATGCTTAAGCCTATGGATATTCGCTACTTTTGCGCTAAGCCATCGATATGTCTTAACCTGATGTATTTAAGTATCCTAAAATAATTATAATTTTTATTTCAACTTTTTTACGAAATTGCATTATAATTTAAATTATTCTTTTTTATTCATTTATAATTTCGTGGCTAACATACTTCCAAGTTGTGAGAAGTTTCTCAAGTGCATTTATTAAAGCGAGAAAACGGGCAGTCTTATTTGATTTCTAAAAGTTATTTTTCGGCTACGAGTCTCACTCAGTGTCATTTCGATATGCTCTGTATCTATAACAGAATAAGGAGACAATAAGTTGACATTAATTTAATTTGCAATTTTCTTCTATATTTGCTGAAGATAAGACAAATAATCAATATAAATAAAAAATGTATCAAGCACGAACAAACAAAATCTTTAGCTTAAGTTACTGTACATCTTGACTACAATAAAGATATAAATCCTTAGAAAAGTGACTGTTCATTCAATTATATTCGATACTTTGTTTTCAAAGATACCACTAAAGTAAGAGTTGATATATAATTTAACTAAGGTTAAAAAGATTCATATTACTAGATTTTATTCATGCTATTTATAGTCAAAAAATTTAAGTATTCCCGCTGTAGGCCCTTGCGGTACCGGGAGATAAGGCTCGGACATTTCATAACCAATGGGACAAAGCCGAGGTCGGGTGGTCAGCCCAGCGGGCGCCCGCATTTAACCCTGAGAAAGAAATACGGTTTCCATTTTAGAGGGGCTGGATCCTAGGACGAGACTGGAGGAGAATTCAGCGTGGAAAAATTCTCGTTCTCCGCCGGGGCTAGGGATTGAATCCGGCTCCTCCAGGCCGCAGTCAAGCGATACACCACTTGGCTGCTATGCCCACCTGAATATATTTATTCAGACTATTGATTTCTTGCATGAAAACTATTGATAATATACTCAAAATTTATAAACGTGTGTAATAGTAGTAAAGTTTGATAATAATCCCTACGATATTATTTTTTCTAATGGAAGTATACCTGACATGATATTATAATATTTCAGATTCTAGAACGTTGTCGTAAAGCGATAATTGTCGGACTGCGATGGACTGCCCTTATTTCTTTCATTTATCAATATACGTACTGCACTGTAATTGTTATGTAGGTCGAAGGAAAATCAAAGAGGATAGCAAAGAGTTAAGTTATTTTCTATTTTAATCATAAGAAAGAAAGAAAATGAAAACTATAAAAGTTTAAATCATGTAATCGTAGATGATAACCCAATAGATGCAGCGAGTACAATGTTTGAAAGCATTATTCTTTCACGCCATCTGGACGACGAAGAGGTAGCATCTTAAAAGTGTCTTAACCAAAAATTGGAAAATTGTGGCAATTGAAAAGAATCTATATAATAAGAAGCAATATAACAAAGAGTCGGAAAACGAACTGTAACAAAGCCGAGTATGAATGTGTACATAGAATTTCTGAACGTTACATGTAAAGTTTGTTGCAATATCGAAAACATCTTTTTTTTTTGCTATATTTGCTTTTTCCAGGTGAATCAAGCAATCAATTTCCAAATTATTTGACAATTCTAGAAAATCAGATTTCCTGTTCCTCCAATATATCTTCTATTTTGTTTCTTGTACTACTAAAAGTTTTAAGTGTTTTTCTGTTTTGCATATTGCTTTCCTTAGGCCAAAAGCGGCTCTTCTAAAGCTTCGCTGTTGTGCAGCAAAGCACACAAAGATCTACATTTACACTTCTCACTACTTCCTTACCTCGAAAGAAATACCTAAAAATTTTTATTGATATATATATATATATATATTTATATATAGGTAATTTATTACATTTACAGAGACTGTATAAGTTTTATATATTGTCTAGATTGGTTAAATCTTTGCAGAACAGATATGTTTCTTATTCCTGCAACTTAACATGAAAAGATTCATTTTTTCACATTTTTTTAAAACATGAAATATTTTGTTTTCTTTTGAGTTTTCTTTCTTGATTCCAGAAAAGTCTGTACATGCATCACAGGTTGAAAGCATTTTCTTGTTTGCTTTTCTTCCGGCAATTTATCTCCCTTTCCAAGAATTTCTCATTCGTTTTACCATGTTATTCCATTAATATAACATAATCATGTGTTTAGTTTGTGTTATTATGATTTCTAAGATATATTTTCTAAGTAAAAACTTATTTCTTGGAAATTTACATTAAATTTAATGGTATTTCATATAGGAACATATTACTAGTCAACAATCTTTCTAAATGAATGTTGATGAAATGTTTTTTCTGAATTATTAGCAGTGCCATTAAATATTGTCTTATTAAAACAAAAATCGATAATAATAATTCCTACAAAACAAAACATGCAATCATTCAAATATAAAGTAATTTAAAAATTATGCTCCGTAGGCGATTTGAGATCCAAATGTAGGTCTCAACATAACATAAATGATATGTCAAAAGTTTTGAGAGATTTCTGCAACTTATCGAAATAACAATGTTGGTGGAAAAGTTTATGTTGAGTATTGAAGGGTAATAATGAAGAGGCTCACTGATGTATAGAAGGAAAGGTGTATATTATATCAATAAAAAATATTATCATCTAATAACATCTTATCGCTCTCGAGTTCTATATGTATTAGAAGGTAAATTTTGAATTTTAAATTATACTTGGTATTCTCTTAAGCATTCTGCTTCATGATAAAGATTTTTTTTCTTAGTTTTCTATATATCCCGGTGCTCCAGTCTGCATTGCTATGCCACTGGGCTATCTGGCACATAGTTTTCTATAACTCTATATATTTTAGAACATCATTCTAAAATAAAAGTCTATATTATGTTATTCTGTTAAAAGAAAGTCCCAACAAAGTAAAAAGGTAAAGTTGAAGTGTTAGTAGAAGGAGGGGCTGTTCAAGTATTACGTAAGCATTGAAGGGGGGGTGGAGAAGGGGTTCAAACTTTGCTTATTTTTGCTGACAAGGGATGGAAAGCAATGCTTATTTTATATAGACAGAAATGCACACGAGCGAGTGCGCTGCGCGTGATAGACTTTTTCCTCAGTATTTCAGAAGTACTTTTATATTTAAATTTGTAACATTTTAATTCAGGAGTGAATATCATGTAATTTCGACTGCTTTAATTTATTGTTCAGTGGTATTTACTGTTAATGATTTGATATATCTTACGTAAGAACATGGGAAGGGATTCGGGCATCTGCTTATTTTTACTTACAAGGGTGGTGATGGGACTAAAATGACTAATAACGTGCTTACGTAAAACTTGAACGATTCCGAAGGTATTGGGAAATTGCCATTGTTCATCTACAAAATGATGTATATTCATATGACTCTCATAATACTATGATTGACTATTTGCCACCATTGATGACTGCAGAGTCAATTTGTTCCTCTGAAGTGAAATGTTAACTTTTCTATTGCATATCGTTAGATCCTATCCAAACTTCAAAATATAAAAACTTCATATATTATATTATCATTAATTTTAAAGGTTATTTTTCTTATTTAACTATCTTGTCTTTAACCATATTACTGTTGCTACAGAATCAGAATCAACGTTAGAGTTTGAGGTTTAGAGTTTGAGGTGTATAATGTTGAATATTTTAATGGGCTGAATTTTTTTTTAATTTGAAGCCCCATGTGTTAATTAAGTTATGCTTAGGAGCCCATCATTTTCGAGACCATAAAATTAACTGAATTAATGAACATCATCATACAAAATATGGGGAGTGGTTGAAGGATTACCCCTAGTCCAGGAATAGGGGAAATTCCTCAAGCACTCTCCACATTTTTTATGATGATGAACGAGGCCTATTCACTCCAATGTGAATTAATGAAATTTCCTAATTTCCAGGCAACACTGGCGTTTTTCACCCCAATTATGTTAGAGAATAAAATCTTCTAATGAAATGTAACACAGTTTTGAAGAAATTATTATAGCAAAATATTACCACTATTTCACATAAAATTTTCTCAAAAACTATATAAAACATCTTTTTAAAATATTTTCTTGATTTCTGTGACAAATTCAACAACAACCATAGTTACAACCATGGTTAGTGAACAACCATAGTTACTAATAATTAGCTTCTCAATTTACAGATTATGAAAAATATCTTCAATAAGATACAAACTGAAAATGTATAATTAATTATATAAGACCATTCACACAAATAAGAAAGATGTACTTTATAAATCAAGACATAATAACAGTGACATGTTTCGAAAATTCATCGTCAGACTGCAAATAAGCATAAAACGGAAAATCATAGGCTTATAACAGCCTTACAATACAGAACATCGTAAGTAATTAACAATCATTTACATAATAATTAACATTAATGCAAGTTATAATCTAATACCCCTTTGATAGATAGTTCATTATTATAACAATTGGTGGTTTTAATAATGACTGACTCGAAGAATTTACGCAAGTATTCGTCCTTTTGTTGGCCATAAACAATTGGCTTGTTTGTCATGAGCCTGTGTCCGGTATCTCTCTGATGCCTTGCTGTTAGATATTTGAAATCTCTTTCTTCAATAGCAGTACCGTGCTCATTCATTCGAATACAGGTCTGTCTTCCCGTTTCTCCTACGTATTTACAGTTAGGGCCCCCATTTTCACATTTAATTCCGTAAATTGTGTAGAATTTGTCCAAATTATTAACTTTCTTCTTGTTACTGTACATTAACTTTTCAATGGTGTTTTTGGCTTTATAAGCTAATTTTATGTTGAATTTTCCTAGTAATGGTGCTAATCCAGTATTAATGTCCTCATCATATGGTAGTGCTATGTATTTTACTTCAGCTTTATCTTATTTATTGATGTGCATTTTATGTCTATTGTCCTTTAAAGTTTTATTAATCACCTTATTTATGAAAGTCACCGGATAATTGTTACAAGTGTAAATATTACGTATATTTTGTAATTCTTGTATAAAATACGTAGTAAAGGTCTATGTAGCCCTTGGGGTTCTTGGAGGTAAGGCTATCAGCGTTCCATGACCAACGGGATTGAAGCTGAGGTTAAGTGATCAGACCGACGTCTTTAGCCTTTAAGCCCCGGGAAAGAAACAGGGAATCCAGGATTGGATAAACTCTAGGACCCGCCTGGAGGAGAAAAGCCAAAGGAACAATGTCCGACTATTTCTTAGAATTGAATCCGTCTTTTCCAGCCTGCAGTCAAATGCACTACCATTTGAGTTATCTGCCCATTCGCTATTTGTAGAAACTTAAAATTAAAATTAAGAAAAATAGTCCATAAAATCAAACCCCTGTACCTCTAAGTTTATCCACGAATGTATTTATCAAGTTTCAAGAAGACCCATCCAGTGGTCAAAAGTGATTACTGGAAACATCCACACAAACTAGCTCACATGAGATTTACTTTACTATTTGAAAGCAATTAAAAATGCCATTTATTTCAATACAGAGATAAGCATTTACGTAAAAGTGAAATAAAGTTTCGAACTTTTCCTGCAAAACCTACGTCAGACTGCAATAATCAAACACAGCATAAATTTGAAACTTGCAAATACGAAATTATCCAAAGCAATACGACGCGAATATGAACAAAATCAGTTTGGATTGCTACCAGGTATTAAACTCCATTATCAAGTTTAAATTAATCACAATCAATTGCCACCAATGTTTAAGTAATGACAGGGGATTTATTGCATCTACTGTCTAAGCGTGCTTCTCTCGCTAATTCGTTACTGCTGATAATAACCATTAATCATCCACTACCTCTGATTAAAATTAGCAAATTATGATATTAAAGGCAGGAAAGAATATTAAAAATTAGTTGAAAACCATTGCTGAGGCTGGAAACGGCTGAGTTCGCAGTTCAATTTAATGATAGCGAATCCTATTTTTGCATTGCTACACAATTTATTTCTAATTTATTTTCACAATTTAATATTAAATATTGATCTATATGCTGATTACAGTCTGTCTCAGATTTCTACAAACCATTATTAGATGACATACGTTTGAATTTTTCGTATTAGACCTACGGAACAGTAAATAACTGATTAAAAGTCGTTGCTATGGTAAATTCTATTAGTGGACCATTTTACTTTACTTTACATTTCCATTATATTTCTGTAAATCACTGTTACATCCATGGCTATAAGCATTCATAATATCTATTTTCAAAAATCAGAAAGCAATCAAGGTGCTAATTGTAAAATAATACAATTCATTTATTAAATGAAGGATACAAAATCTATGCAAAGATAATAAATAATTTATTATCAGGAATTACAGAAATAAAAGTATCAGAAAAATATGTAGTTTTACATAAAAAAATATTGAGTAGATGGAATTTTTACAGCAAAAGTCGAGAATGAAATTTACCCTCCTACCTTTTCTTTATTGATTATGAGAAAGCTTTCGATAGTTGATAGGAATCTCTTTCGATCAATTTTATGTAATAAATAGTATGCAAAAACATATTATTCACACGTTAAAATTATTAGAGAAGGACAGTAACTTCCGCATACACATTAGTAGAAGATTTTTAGATAAAACAGAAATTACTAATCAAGGTTTAAAACAAGATTTATCACATCAATAATTCTCTTAACATACATATAGACGTTTTGAAAGAAGAATGGATAAAAGAATAAGTAATATTGGAACTCCATTAAACATTGAATATATTATACAAACTATCCTTTTTGCTTATGATGAGCATTTTTAGCTTATCACAGGATAACTTATAAAAAATGGCTCAAATTACAATAAATGCAGCAAAATTTAATAAGAAAATTTTAATCAATAAAGTAAAATTATGGCTCTAAGGTATGAAATCATCTGTGGGGTTAAATTATTATTGAAAATAAATCAAAAGATGAAGTCTCAAAGTTCAAATACTTGGAATATACTTTGAATATAAATGGAAAAACACCCAATTTGTGATGAAACAAAACTAGAAAGGATACGCACTTAAAGTTAAACAAAATAATTGTTGTTCCATATCTTCTGTGAGGATCTGAAGCATGGGCTACGAAAAGTTCAGATCCCCCCCCCCCCCAAAAAAAAAAAAAAAATCAATGGTCTGAAATGAAATTTCTAAGAGATATACAAGCCTACAAATTAAGTGTCAAGAAAATGAGAAATAAAGTTAAAAGTTGAAAAGAATTCAAGAAAAAAATATCAAATGTAGGCAGCAAAGTAAACAGTGTAATTATAATGAAGAAAACCAAGTTATCACATTGGCCTTAAAGTGAATCGAAAGACAAGTCTACTAATGAAGCAATGAGCGATGGCGAGAATAGGAATAAGTTAACAGACGATCCACAACCAGGCAAATAAGATCAGATTTAGCCTTTGTAAGTAGAACATCATGTCAGACTACATCAGGTATCGTATCTTGACACAGATGGTCTATAACAGCCAATGGAAGGCCTTGTCCGCAATGGATGTTGGCTGCGAAGAATGCGTGCCTTCTTTCGGCACAGGAACATGAACACCGGACCGTTGATGACTAGAAAAAATATTGTCTGATCTGAGTAATCAAGGTTTCTCTGCATCAAGATTTCTTTGCATCATGCTGATAAATAGCTCAGAATTTGGCAAAAATAAAATGATTCCATGGACCTGTCGCGCATTGTTAACATCGTCATGTGCTGGGATTATAATGGTGTGAGGAAGCTTTCCTGAAAAACATTGAGTCTTTGATACCCAATAGAATCAAAGTCTGAACGTCACGTCACATCTGTACATTGTCCTTGACCAAGTTTATCTATTCATGGCTTGCAGTTTATCCTTATTCAGATGAACACTTCCAGGGGCATAGTGCGCCTTCGCACAAGGCCCAAATCACTATTTAATGGTGTCCTCAAACATAACAACGAGTTTCTGTGACTCCACAGTCCCAGATCTAAATATTAATGTTTATCTTTCGAATGAGAGATAAAAACGACTGTTTGTCTCAAGATTCAACATTCCTGTACAATACTTCCAACATCTTATAGAAAGTCAGGAAGTTTTCACCGTCAAAGGAGGCGCGACATTCTATTAGGTAGAAGTACCAATAAAGTGATGTCTCAGTGTAATTGTCAGTCTTCTTCCCCTATACGATCCAACTGCCTTCTTTATTGGTACGATAGCTAGTCGGTTATTGCAGACAAAGAAAAGTCATGTCATAAAGGAATGACCACCAAAAACTTTATTTGTTGAATTTTCTTTCGCACTTCTTCTCCTAAATAACAGGTCGATTTTAATGATATTTGCCATGAATACGTAGGCCAAAACGCAGTATTTTAGATCACCAGAAACAAATTGTTAATGTTAATCCTTTAAAGCAAATTTTCGCTTCAATTCAAAGTTCGATAATTTGTTTTTTATTCTCGATAATAAAGTTTGAATATCTGAAGTATCAATTATTACATTGCAACACAGGAATCTCATTTTAAAGATGATTTTTAAGGGGAGACCTGTTATTAAGAAAAAGAAACATTGTGACGTGTTGTTTGAAATGAATAAAAAAAAAATAATAAGATACCCTTTGTAAGGTACATCTGATGAGATATAAAAAAAAGGGAAAGAAACGTATTCATATTAACTAATATATTATTATTTTGATTTTGAATTTAGTTTTGCTTGTATCTGTCTACAGCTTTCTTATTTATCACAGATTATGGTGAAATTTGGAGGAGGAAAGTCCAGCACTGACACCTTAGTTTATTGCACTTTTTAAAGAAAAAAAGACAGACAGTAAAAATGATGAAGAGAGAATTGGGAAAGAAGTATAGGAGAAATGGAAGAACCCCGAGAAAACCTGCCCATTGCGAATTGTACACCACGATAACTACATGAAAAGCCAAGAATGATACTCAGAGATGGGTTACCGATGTTTTAGGGACACTCCAACCACACGACTTCCTTTCTCCTAAGCAATGAAAAATAGGATCAACAGCAGTTGCTGAAAAAAAGGGTAAAACACACATTGCAAAACCACACAATTCGACGATATAGAAAAGAATCGAAAAAAATTACGACAGATGTTTTCGTTGCTTTTATGAGAAATAGTGGTGAAAGATAATTAAAAACACTTATTAAAAATATATGATTAAAATCCAAATGATTGTTTTTTTTGTTCTGATTTTTAGCGATCCTCCTACGAGAGGAAGCTGTTACGATTACCGTTCCTGTGTGTGTCTGTGTGTAACCCTCTCCACAGCCTGGAGGGTTTGGTGAATAATCCGATTCCCCGTCTAGATCACTTCCAGTTTTTAGGTGGTCACTGGCTGTTTCAGGAAAAAAGCGAGGATAATTGCAAAAAATTGGGATCTATCTACATTGAATCGACTAGTCTGAGAATGAATATGATACTCCCGACCTAAAGTGGCCAAAACCGGATTCCGGGTCAATGGGAATGTTTGGACGGTAACAAATTTTCTGCGTTAAACTTGTTAAATGACCTGTTTCATATAACAGAACAAAACAACAGCAAAAGAAAAAACAACGGAAGCTGGTAGGGGAAGGTTCGATATAATAGCTCACTCTTACTTTCACTAGCGGAAGACAAATTTCAATTATTAATGTACTACAGAATTAACTATTCAAAATCCTCTTTAGGCATCATTTTGAATCAAAATGGATTGGTCCAGATTTTTTGAAATTCTGATCAACTGAAATTTATCGAGAAATTAACTGAAGCGAGAAATTAACATAAATCTCAATCACTGTTTCTTTTAATCTACAAAAAATTAACAACTCATTCCATGAAAACAATAAATTTGAGAAACAAAATAATACCAACTATTAATTTTAGCATATGACGCTTTTTTTTCTGAAAAAAGGTCGTACTTTAATTTCCAAAAACAACTTCTACTTTAAATAATTACTGGCCTTCAATTTTAGCCAAAGGCTTCATTTCTGCAAAAAAAAAAACTGATTAACGCATTGTCGTATTTAATAAAAGCCAGAACATTTGCACTTCAGGACATAATTATCTTACACATTTAATATTTAAATTTATAAGCCCATAAAATTTTAACTGAATTTTTGTTGTGAAATGTTCCATTAAAGTGCTAAAATCCTGATAACAGTATTATATTTACCGTACATTCACATTTTAAATAATGTCAATGAATATATAAGAATTTTTTATAAAAATGCTATAACATTATTCTTTTATAGAAAGTCAATTCTAAATCTGTGGATTTTATAACTTAATTCTTTTCCCAGAATATTAACTATTATTTAGGATCTACAAAAAAAAAACATCAACATTTCTTAGATCAAAAAGCTATAATTAGTTTGTTTTTTTAATTACAAAAATAAAATATTTAAGAAATTTCTTACTTTTATTTAATAAAGGTTATTTAATGAAGATAAAGTACTATTTATGTAATGCCACATACAGTAGAGTCCCGATTATCCGAGTTAATGTAGACCAAGACTAACTCGGATAACCGAAAATTGTAAATAAAATAAATCGTCCAGGTTTAAATGAATATTTTAACAAATACAAAAGTTATACAGATACGCCATATACAATTCATATTGAAAGAGTTCTTTTACTTAAAAAAGTCCTTAATTGTTTTTTGTTTTACGTTACTTCGGCGTTTTTCTGCAGCAATGTTTCGGCATTTTTTTAAGGATAACCCAGGATTGTTGGTGTCGACACCATTCCCCGATTCCAGGTAGGGTGACAAATGACTTGACGAACGAAGATTAATTTGCGAAAAAAAAATCCTAGAAATATTTCGTAGCTCGGTTAAATCGGAAAATCGGATAATCGGGGCTCGGATAGTTTGCTTTGCTTGTGGAAATTCCATTCATACAGTCAATAAATAAATAAATAAAATGATTTTAGCATACAATTAGTATTCATCAGCCTACAATTCTATTGTCAGCAAAATACCATCATTTCCATAGAAAAAGCCCTACAATTTAGTGTTCGATTTTTTTTATATTATCTTATTCTTAGGAATTTCATGAGATATATAGCAGAAAAGAAAAAAAATAACGTGGATGCTTATTAATCTAGATGTTGTAATTCAGCAGCAATACTCCAAAATCACTTTCTGAAATTCAAAATGTGATTTTCAAAACAATAAAAGTTTCGGAAAAACCTAAACGTTTAAAATCTTCTAAATTTATGTTAGGAGATTTTTCGTTGTTTGCTTGGAAACAACCAATGAAAAGAAAAATACTGGTTAAATGCCTCACATTCCTTTTGAAGATGGGTCCATCACATTTTCTTTTTTTCAACGTGAATCATTTGGAATAAACAAGTGTTATAGACAAATGGACAAGCATTTGACTTTTTTACCTATAGATAGATGCTGATGGTGAATTTTTGAGAAGCTGTGATCAGAAAGCTACTGATAAATATACCACGAATTGCTCCAAGAAGATGGCAAATTGTTGATTACATTCAAGTAATCTTAGTTTATCTTAGACCAAGAGTCAAAAAGAATAAACTATGTAGCTCACAAACTTTTCAAAAGTCTTTACGATTATCAACAGCAACTCGCCTGAAAACTGTCTTTGTGCTTTTCTGTAGTTTGCAGATAGCGGCCATCTGTCTTATCTTTGACGAAAACAACTGGACTTCATGTAGGAACTCATCTAAGATTTTCATTTTAGAACGAGAAAAGTATTCAGTTACACTTTCGCTCATTGCTTTCTAAAGTTGCTGTATGCGGCAGGAAAACGATAACAGTGATTACACTGAGGACAGAGTTGTGGAGTCTTGAAGGTCATCTCTGATAAGCTTTTGCGGCTTTGGCTACTTAATTCTATCTGAATTAAGTATCTGAATGATTTCCCAATGCAATGAAAGTAATGAAAAGTCGAATTGGGAAGTGCGAAAAGATGTACTTCTTAACTTAATATTCTTAAATGAACACTATGTTCTGGTAACACGTGAATCTAATCAATATATAGTAAGTGCTGGAACCAGA
>JAFIDM010038877.1:34796-75852 GCA_023159025.1 Thereuonema tuberculata | reverse complement strand
TTACTCCATCCAATGCTGTAACAATATATGCACTTACATAGGCAAAACCAGACAAAAACTTTATTTTTTTTTTATTGCATTAGTGTGCAGGGATAGTCTTCATGAAGAGTTTAATTACTCCACGTATACAGACCAAGCAATCCCTCCATTCTGTGTAAAGAGCCTAATCATTTCCTCCGTAAGTGTAAGAAATCAGTGCTTATTCTAACTTCACCCACTTGTTACAATGAAACCATCTCTGTTCAAACAATAGCCGAATACGGTTTTAAAAAATTCACAACCCACTTCAACGTTTGCATTTGTGTTCAACTATAGTAACTAAAAATATTGATGTGTGGTCAAAATGAGAGAGACAGAGTCACAGGTTCAGCATAATGTACACACACGTATTTACAATTTTATTTACAGTTTATATACAGGATTATACAGGTCAATGGATTCTCAAATCCAGGTCGTTCTTATAGCTTCCTTTTCGGTCCGTCAGGGAGAGGAGAGAGGCGATCTCGGATTCTGGGCTCTCCTGGCTTGGCCAATCACAGCGCGGCATAATTTGGCCAATCCGGGAAGGCCTTCGACGCTGGCAATCGAGGGTCTCTCTCGAGCTCTCCGCGAGGTCTGCGTCATAGCTCCTCACAGCTCCTCATTGACATTGCATCAATATATTTTTTTTTTCTTTAATTTATTTTATTTTTATTACATTTTTTTTGTTCCGGTTTTAATGTTAAAAGAATATAATAGCATACATTCCTTTTCTTTGGTTATCGTTGCAGTCAACCAATATCATTTTTCCTCCCCTCCCACCCCCCTCCCCATTATAATTTTTCCCCCCAATATACATGTATATGTGTATTTTGATTTTATTTAGGTTTTGACTGCCACCTCAAGAATTTCAAGTCCCCAAAAAATTCTGATGACATCATCCAGATGCGTTTCCATGACATGACCAATTCCTTCTGCGCAGTTTCACCATTGGTTCTGCAACCTTGGCCTTTCATTGGTCCAACATCGGCATTCATAATTACAATATCATTTGTGACTGTTCAAATATTGTATTTAAGAACCTGTAATTATATTTTTTCTTCAGCTGAGAAAGCAATGTTTGAATGGCGAAACCAACCGGTCCTTGTATCAAGTTTGTTTTTTAATCAGTTAAAACTTTTTAGTTCTCATTTTGTGTGTCGGCATCATTTATTTTAAAGCACTAAATGCATACGTTAAAATTCACAGTTCTTTATTTTCTTTTTATCATGAAATTTGTACCAATATTCTTGAATAAATGTTCAACATTTCTCTTGAATGGCAGTGCTTTTAACTTCTACTTTACTAGTAAACTTATTCCTTACATATAGAAAAGCTAACAAGTTGCCTGACAAGTGGCCATGAATTAGTAGCACCCGGCATTGCTTGGGAACTTGAAGTAGTTAATCTCGATAATCTCTTGTAGCCCAGTTAAATTAGACCAAAAAAGGGCCGTGCTTTCCATTAATTCGTAAAAAGCTGGAAATGATTTTATTTCACTTTAAGCATCCCAAATAAGAGTATAGTAAAACCTCTCAAATCCGGCCTAATGTTGCGCCCTGGAGGCCGGATTTCAGAAAAGCCGGACAACCGAGTGTGTTCTTAAAATAACTCAGTAGCTCAATTTTTGTGAAGACATAACGCCAGGTTTAATTAATTTAACCCCATTTTCATAATTTTGCAGTCACTTTTTATTTGTATTGTTGTTAATAAATATTTATCATTACAGTATTATTTATTGTATACGATACAACGACGCAAATGCGTTAAACTACCAGGTGGCCATAAAATAACTTTCCCTGTTTGGAGGCATCTGCAGTGAAAACTAATGAACGGAATGAAACCAAAATTCAGGTATAGCCAATTGAGGGCATGGGGAGAAGAATTCTGCAAAAAAAAAAAAAAAAAAATTAATACCAAAAGTCACCGATATGAGAAAATTCGGCGCTGCTGTCACTCTAAACGTAGATTATGCAATTTTTCTAGTGCTGAAGTGACAGCAGCGCTACTCAGTCCTTTTAAAAACAGAAGAGCGAAAGTTCAGTGAAGCAGTTCGTCGATTGACTGTTGAGTTGTACTCAATATGCGGCCTACCTTACCTCAACGAGCATAACTTGTAAAGCTGTTTTACACTAAAAAGTGCAATGCAGCGGCGGCTCTTCGGGACTTTGAAGGCTTCATAACCTACGTAAAGGTCCAATGTCTGCTGTAGCACTGCGAGCTATGATTCATAAATTCGAGGAAACTGGATCGATATAATGCAAAAACAAGAAGTATTAGTGGCCCTTTTCCCTCCTGGTCACTGTAATACAACTTTTTTTTTCTTTGCTTTCTTACCATTTATTTAAAAAAATCAAATTCAGATTTGCAAAAAAAAAATATTGTTAAATCATTTTTCCAAATACACAACATTGCAATTTATTTAGAATATAAAGCTAATAAAAAGATGTTTTATTTTCAGGTGATGACAGGAACATGTGAATGCCCTGTAGGAGGGCACCAGCAGCCTGCAAACATATATTTGCACTGCTAGCCCTTCTGGATGACTACAGTAGGAAGGAGCTGTATTGCTGTCCTACTGAAAAACTTCAGGAGTGGCTCGACCTCAGAAGAAGACGGTGTTACCAAAGAAATGTAGTGACATATTTATAAATATATAAATCATTACATTAAACTGTTAATTGAATAGGTGAATTTTCATAATTCTTAAACACGTATACATGTATATGTTTTAAACCATGTACAGGGTATGTTTAAAATGTAGTATAATAACAATAATATAATTTATAGTTTGTTTATATCTTGTTAAAACTATAAAAAAAATGTTAAAAATATATATACACCTATCTTCATATCTTTTCATATTAATTCAATATCAGACTCCTTTACTTCATCATAAAATATCTTCTTTATTGTCTAGATGATATTTCTCAGAATTTATCATTTTGCTTTATCAAGCCTTTTTTGAATATTTAACATTGAATAACAAGTAGGCATCAATACATTGTCATTTCTATTGAATAACAATCAGGTATCAAATACTTTATTATAATAGAATTCTATAGAAATTATTCAATAGAAATGAAAATGTATTGATGCCTATTTAGAATTCATCATTCTGCTTTATCAAGCCTTTTTTGAATATTTTACATTGAATAATGAGAAATATCGTCTAGGCAATAAAGAAGATAGTTTTTTATATTAATTCAATATAAGACTCCTTTGCTTCATCATAAAATGTTCTATTAACACAAATGCATGTAGTGATGTTTCAGAATTATGTATATACACTTTCAAAATTTGTATTAACAACATAGACAATTTTTTCACAATATCAAATTTATTTTCAATTATAAAATACAGTCAAATCTCGTTACTATGCCACCTCGCTACTATGTCACTCTCGCTATTATACCACTTTTGCTCGGTCCCGACAAAATTCAATACAAAATAAATTTACTATGCCACCCCCTACTCTTGCTACTATGCCACTATTATGTGACTGTTAAAAGGCACGAGTCATGAAAAGTCTGTATTTTCTGCGCAATGCTCGATTATCACACTCCCGTCCCAAAGGCGAAGTGACGAACTACAGTCCAGCTGCGCACAACATACGTAACTCAATACGTATGCGAGTAGTCAGACTGTGACACGGTCAAACACGTGATGCTTCTCCCCGATGCCAACAAGCCAATCACAACACACACAGCGACAAGCCTGCAACTATAGCTCAAAAGAGACAAACAAAAGCACAACAGTGACATCATTTTTTTTCAAATTCAGTCATAATGTCAGCTCAGAAACGCAAGCGAACCGACTTTACGCTGAAGGAGAAAAAGGAGATCATCGATGCCGCGAAGAAGGAGCCGAATCAGTCCAAGTTGGCCAGGGAGATGAGCAAGAAATGGGGCGTCGAAGTTAAGAGAACCACCGTGAAGGGCATTCTCAGCAAGAAGGATGCGATTGGAGGCTACAATCAAAGCTGGAGTTCCATCGAAGCGCATGAAGTTGATGCAGGCACACGACCCGAAGCTTGATTAGGGAGTGCTCATGTGGCTGAAGAAAGCAAGAGGACAGAATCTGCCTGTCAGAGGCGATCTGATCAAGGAGAAGGCGATGAAACTGGCCGAGCTGATGCACATCCCGGACTTCAAGACGAGCGACGGTTGGTTAGACAATTTCAAGAAGCACCACGGCATCACGTTCAAGACAGTGCAGGGCGAAGCTGGAGCGGTAGATTCTTAATCCCTTCTTGAGTGGCAACAACAGGTTCTCTGGCCCTTACTCAGACAGTTCTCCGCAGACGACGTCTTCAACCTGGACGAGACTGGACTCTTCTGGCAGCTGCTTCCGAACAAGACCATGGCTTTCAGGGGAGAGCAGTGTACAGGAGGAAAGAAAAGTAAGCAAAGGATCACTCTTCTGGTTGGGGCAAACATGAGCGGCAGCGAGAAGTTCTCTCTTCTGGTGATCGGCGCTTCCAAGAGACCCCGTGCCTTCAAGAACAAGGAGATCCCGGTCGAGTACAAGGCGAACTCGAAGGCGTGGATGACGGCAAAGCTTTTCGAGGAGATGCTGCGTGCATGGGACTGACGACTCGGCCAGCAAGGACGCAGAGTGCTAGTCTGTCTCGATAATTTCTTCTTCCCACCCAACACGACAGCCAATTCGCAACCAATGGATCAAGGAATCATAGAGAACCTCAAGCGCCACTACAAGAAGCTCCTACTATGCTGCAGGCTTGAGGCCATGGACCAGGGAAAGGAGTTCAAGTTCACGTTGCTCGACGCTCTACACCTCACAGGGCATGCTTGGGAGCAGGTCGGCAAGTCGACGATCAGGAACTGTTTCGCCATGGGCCAAGTTCATCGAAGAGGAGATCCAAACTGAGGCACAGGATGCGGAGCTGCTCGAGATCTGGGAAGCTCTGCCTGCCGTGGAAAAGATGCACTAGAACGGGGAGATCGAGCTGCCTGACTTTCTCGAAGCCGACGAGCGCCTCGCGACTGGCGGGTCTTTCACACTGGAGGAAATTGCGGAGGAGATGCTGTGCAGTGAGGAGCCGGTGGAAAGCGAAGATGACGATATAACTGTAGAGGAGGAAGTCGTTTCATTCGAGGAAGCCCAGCATGCTTGGAGCATCGTGCGGAAGTTCATGCAACAGAGAAGCGGGAAGCCCGGTATGATGCAAGCGTGCTATCGGCTAGACAACGAGATGCACATGATCCGCCAAAAGAAGATGAGACAGCCGACGATTTTTGAGAGCTTTGGACTGACTGATAAGTAACTTGAGAAAATAAAGCTGTTTTTACAAACCCTCGTTACTATGCCACTCTTGCTCGGTCCCGACAGGTGGCATTGTAACGAGATTTGACTGTATGATAAAAAATTAAAATAGTATAAGTTTCACAATTAGCATGAATAGATAAGCAACAATCTTACCAATTTATCTCAAACTGAAAGGCATAGTTTCATCCTCATTTTCTCCAATGTTTGCGGTTTGCAACTTTAAACATATTATTTTTATTTTCATGTGAAAAAGCAACATGAAAAAAAAATTGAAATAAGTAAAATCAAAAGGAATCAGATCTGGAGATTAAAAAGCACTTCCTTAGAGAAATTCATTATTGAAATATTCTTAGACATATATATATATATCTATCTTATACATATAAGAAATAATTAATAATTTTTCTATGTATGTATGTATTTGAAAGGAATAATTTTTTCTCAGTATGTATTTCTTTAAACAGATATATAAAAAAACAAAAAGTATATAAAAAAGTATATAATTTAAAAGAAAATAAAAAAGAATATAAAAAATTTAAAAAAAAAACAAACTTAAAAATTTAACACCAGATGCCGCTGATGAAGTGAGAAAATCAGATCTCACAGAAACAGCTTTCTGAAATTTGTATTGGTTTTTTTTTTTTTAAATTTCAGATAGCTGTCCGGCTTATCTTATACATATATATATATAGATATTATGAAAGTCTTCTTGTTAAGATATATTGGTGTTCTCTTGTATATCTTTTGATGTTGAGAGTTTATGCTATATTGCCATTATAATTTTCATCAATGGTAGTACCATAGACTTGGTAAAACTCACATTCATGCTGCTTTGAACATTTAAACTAAATTTGTTATGGTGAAAAAATTTTCTCAAGTTTAAAAAGTGATAAAAAAGTTTACAGCAACATCATACACTATTTTAATTTTTCAATTTGTATATACATAACCTTATAACACCGTTACATGAAATCTTGTATATAGTTGTAAATAATATTGTAACATTTAAGTAACTTATTGAAATTAATGCTGTTTATGTCATTTGATTCCTCTTCTTGTAAATGTGTGCTTTATTTATAAAATATATATACTTGTTAAATAAATACTGAATATAAATGTATCACATTGTATGGTCTGTTAGCCTTTTATTTATTTATATATAATTAAGTTTTGAGTTAGATTAAATCGCCGTGCTGGCGTGGTCGTGCGGTCTCGGCGGCGGCCAACCGTGGCGACCAGTGCGCCAGTACCTGGGTTCGAATCCCGGCAGTGGCATGGCTGTTTCTTTCTTCTTCTGTGTTTCGTCCAACGCTGTTCAAGGGGTCACAGAGGTGACCTATGTCAGCGGATTCTTCTCATTAAATATAGATTAAATCATTTCTTATAAAATAAAGCATCAACAAAATCAAAATGGTTATCATTCTATTCTATCTTGAATGAAATTATACAGACAAAAAGAAAAAAATTAATAAATTTATATAACAAATTTTTAGTGTATACACTATTAAATAAGTTTGTTCATAAATACACTGAAACTTGTTTCTTTAAAATTATAGTGTTTCTAAAATGAAAAACCAAACAAAAAACAAAACATTTTAATCACAAAATTAAATTTTCTATATATACTTAAATATTATTAACAACAATTTGTTATACATTTTTTTAATATTGTAAAGCAAGTCCCAATGTAAGGAGAAGATAGCAGGATTTCATTTAAATTCATTCTTTAAGTGTTAGAACTGAAATTTGTTGTTATAAATAAGGAATCATTTTAATTAATTTAAACCTTATTAATGTTAAACAACTTTTATAGAAAAATTGCATTCATGTAATAGTGATGATACATTAGGTCCACCTTTTAATGTGTTTAAGTATTTTTAGGCGCTTTTTTCTTAACTGATGCGCATAGAAAATTCATTGCGGCCAGCGGAGACTGGCACATGAATTTCTATTCTTTAATTTTATTGTGTACTAGCTGTACCCGGCATGCATTGCAATGCCACTCAAAGAAAGAAAGGGCTCCGTGAGAAGTGGGCCTTAATGTAAGGTCCCGTTGTAGGTCGGGTGTGTGACACTTAGGCCCTTGTGTCGCCATCCCCGCACCCAAGTGTGGTGTCCCTGCCCCATAGGAGAGCGATTCTTTCCTTATTTGCAATTGACTTGGGGGGCCCGAGAAGGGGCCCTAAATATTAGGTCCCGGTGTCGATCAGGGGTGGGACACTTAGGCCCATGTGTCGCCTTCTCCCACCCCAGTATGGTGTCCCTGCCCCCAAAAGCGAATTTTTCCCTTTTTGCAATTGACTTGGGGGGCCCGAGAAAGGGCCCTAAATATAATGTCCCGATGTCGATCGGGGGTGGGACACTTAGGCCCTTGTGTTGCCGTCCCTGCCCCATAGGAGAGCGATTTTTTCCTTATTTGCAATTGACATGGGGAGCCCGAGAGGGGGCCCCAAATATAAGGTCCCGGTGTCGATCAGGGGTGGGACACTTAGGCCCTTGTGTCGCCTTCCCCCACCCCAGTATAGTGTCCCTGCCCCCCATAGGAGAGCAAATTTTTCCCTTTTTGCAATTGACTTGGGGGGGGGGGGCTAAATATAACATCCCGGTGTCGATCGAGGTTGGGACACTTAGGCCCTGGTGTTGCCGTCCCTGCCCCCCATAGGAGAGCGAATTTTTCCCTTTTTGCAATTGACTTGGGGGCCCGAGAAGGGGCCCTAAATATAACGTCCCGGTGTCGGTCCAGGGTGGGACACTTTGGCCCTTGTGTCGCCATCCTCCCATCCAAGTGTGGCGTCCCTGTCCCCTATAGGATAGCGAATTTTTCACTTTACACAATATTTGTGTAGTTCTCATTTTCACCACCAGGTGGATATTGGGTATTTCAGGGATTTTACCCCTTTTCAACCCCTTGGGGGGGGGTCCGGGTTCTAAGGTAGCCTATCTTTTCCGCAGGGTCCTAAAGAGTAATTCCGCAAAGTTTGGTCCAGATAGGTCAAAGGGCCTAGGAGTGTATAAAGGACAAAGAAAGATGCATTCATTTTTATATATGTAGATTTCTTGGTTTCTAGTTTTCATTTGGAGATCCTATTGTTTTCGCTTACATTTCCTTTTAAACATAAACTTATCATTTTCAAATCCTTGGTGGATTCTATTTTAAATTATGGATTAGACTGTTGGATTTTTATAAATAAACAACAAATTAATAATGTAAACAAATAAGTAATAAAAATATTTAATAATGTTTATGTAAATTTTAAAAACAAGCCTTTGCATGAACAACAAAAAATTAAAATTCTAATGATACAACAAAAATTTATATACCAAACTACAGGGTTATTCTAAAAGATGGACCCAATTAAATTAATTTGTATTTAATGACGTATAAATTGGACATGAACAATCTACATACTAATAAAAAGAGGACGTTTCAAAGTTTTTTAACACAGATTATAAATGTTCAATGTGTCCCCCCTATGCTACATGGCAAACATCTAAGCGTTAGCCAAACTCGTCCCACACGCGAATAAGCACGTCTTGTGTTACTGAATTCACCGCAGCAGTGACATGGTTCCGCAGGTCGGCCAGAGTTGTTGGTAGAGATAGGACGTAAACAGCCTCCTTAACATTGCCCAACAAGAAAAAGTCACATGGCGTGAGATAAGGAGATCTCGCTGGTCAGAGGTGTAGGGGATTTCCCATGCGACCAATCCATTGCTGAGGAAGGGATTGATTTAAAAATTCTGCACTGTAACTGCCGACTCACTTCTTGCAAACTCAAGAACGCAGAAAACCTTATGCTCCATAGTAGCCATCTTCCTCACAACTGACAGTCACGAAATGCCTGCCTATTGGCGCGAGCGGCCGTTTACGCAACTGTGACCGCCCAAGCGGTGGGAAAACAAAACTTAGAAACTTCCTCTTTTTATTAGTATGTAGTAGATTGTTCATGTCCAATTTGTACTTCATTAAATACAAATTAATTAAATTGGGACCATCTTTCAAAATAGCCCTGTATAATAAAATAGTTTTCTTTGTTTGTTTTAATATCAAAAATATCATGACAATTTAAATACAAGAAAAAAAAAATGGCTGAGAATCTAAAAATTATGGTTTACGATTACAAAATCAAATTGAGTATAAACTTTTCAGTCAACTCAATTGGGATAAATATAATTATAGTAAATTAATAAATATTAAAGAACAGTTGATATCTGACGTAATTGATGGATATTTTGACTTTAATTTTAACTAATTTTAACATTTATAGCAATTATTATTATATATTAATCAATCAGCACCTATACCACAGTAAACAGTTTAAAACTCCGTTATTACGCTCGTCAAGGGGCCATGACCTACAAGCGGGATAGCGCTATAGACGGGAAATTATTTATGAGATGCGGAAAGATTTGGACACCATTTTGCAGGAAACATACATGATTCTGCAATAGATATACTGTAAATGTGATTTTATTTCCTATTAAAAAGATCTTTGATTGTGGTTTGCCGTGTGTGTGTGCTACTGTTATGAATTATGGCATTTTCAATGCAGTTCAGGTAACTATTAACGTAAATTGAGACACCACCAGGAGCAATATTAATATATTTTCGGAGCAGATTTAGTGCACACTTAACTTTTTTACGTTTGCAACAACCCTTCGCTGCATCGGTAATTGCATCCCTGTTTTTCATTATTGTTCGCAGGCTGGACGAGGGAATTCCTAGAGATTCTGCGAAATCCTTCTGAATTCTGTAGAATTCTCGTCGTACTTACGGAGAATTTGCAATTTTTCACTTATAGAAAGGGATTTCCGCTTCGACATTTTGCACAACTGTATCACAGACCTGCAACCTCGCAGAGTTCAAAGATTCCCTCCTACCCGGGAAAAAGAAAAAAAAAAAAAAAAGAATCTTTACAGTGTTACATTTCTTTTCGATACAAAATTTCCGATATAAAAAAAGCGCTACAAGAGATTTGAAGCATTATAAGAGGGTAAAAGTATATATAGTTACATAGAAAATTCCAGGGACCGTATAAAAGGAGCGGGATAGTGCTATAAGCGGGAGCGTTATATCGAGGTTTTACTGTATACCTAATAGGCCTGAATAACAAAACATAAAAAAAATTGTGTCAGTAACATTTCGTTCTGTTTTGGAATTTTCATGTTTCCTTTCTTTCACAGAAGTTTTCATTCTATAATCATTTAGTAATAACTATCTGCTATACAATATTCAATACATTCGTACAATAGAATACAAAGGACTTTAGGTCAAGTCTGCACATTTAACAGTGCGTTCTTTCAATTATATCAGAAAATATGATACAAATGTAAAGAGAATATATAGAGACTATAGTCCGACCACGATAATGTGATGATTCAACTTCAGCATTAGCCTCTTATCAGAGGTTCCGAAGAATATTACGTTATAGCTATAAAACAAAACAAAAATTTTGTTTTAATTTTAGTCCTCCATTTTCAATTCCTTTCGGAAATAATCTTCAACCAGTAAAATAATTTTTCGAGCACTGCTCTGTAAAATACTCTGGGGCGACATTTTGAGGGAAATTAATAGAGACCTATGCTTTGAGGAGCGCTTGTTTGTGATTGGCTGAAAAACAGATACGTCATAATCACGTGGTTCCGATCGTCACGTTATCGTGGTCGGATTATAATGATAAATAGTAAAATCACTTTTAAAATATTACGAAGAAATTAATAAAAAGAATGACTTGTGCTTAAATTATGATTATTTTGGGGGAAGATATATGAATTAATGCATAATGATTTAACTGAGAGGCATTTGATGGTTAAACTAATGCTTTTGCTATGTTTCACAACACTATTGTTCCACTGTTCTGAAGTCAATTAACGACCTTTACAAAAATTAATATAATTGAGTTGAAGTATTATCATATTAATGGAAGAAGAACTATAGTGGTAAAATATAAAACTGAAATTTTAGTTTTGTATTTTAACCAAATTTTATTTTAATATTGTAGTAGAACCTCAATTATCCGAAACTCTTTTAACCGGAACCTCGTTTAACCGACATCGGTTTCCTTATGTTTTTTTTTTTGGAAATCCATGCCTCCATCCCCTTCCTGTCGGAAATTCCATTCGTCTCCTGGCTTTCTGTTCGACTCAGAAGCATTGGCTTTACCAAAATGTAGAACATTCATTTATGTCATGGAGCCCACTAAACGAAAACTCAATAGCGATGACCATAACAGCGAAAGTGATGAAGATGAGGTGATCGAAACTTCTAAAATAAGCAACTCCAATGCTTTTGAATGTTTTGCTAAAGGACCGATGTGGTTGGAGCAACGGACTGACTTTGATGTCGTTTAGCCGCTCTTTCCCTGTAGAATCAGTCATACGATACATACTTTACATTGGCTTAAACAGAAGTTTGCTTTGCCGTAAGCATGTCATATAAACGGTTCAATAGATGTCACACAAGTCAGAAAATACAATGTAAACAATTTATTGTTTATAATTATAGTACTGTAATGAAAAACATCAAATTTGTTATTTTGTACATGTTTAAAATCAAGTTTTAAAATTTTTGCGGTCTCCTGACGGCCATTTTTAAGGGCTTTTTTATCCGGAATTTTCGATTTACCGACGGAGGTCCGGTCCGGACCACTTCGGTTAATCGAGGTTCTACTGTAATAACAGCAAAAAAAAATGGAAAAAAAAATGAGATCAACTTAAAGTACAACTAAAGTACACCTCTGCTTATAAATACTTTGCAGCTATTGTTAATATTGCTACAGAACGTTCGTGTTGGCACGATAGTTCAGCGGTGGAGGGGTACAGAATGCGACTGGAGCAGGATAATAAAAACCACAGAGACTTTTATTTTCCAATGTAAAATTCCAAATACAGAATACTCAATTAATGGACGATTACTTCGGCTTGGGGCTAACTCCTTCGTAGCCGTCTGAGGGCAAGCGGTGCGTCTCGGGAACTCAACGGCAACAGGTGCGTCTACCACGGCTTGGCTTCAACCTCTCCGTAGCAGTGTGAGAATAAGCGGGCTTCTAGAGATTTCTTCGGCAACAGGTGCGATCCCCTCGGCT
Source organism: Thereuonema tuberculata (assembly GCA_023159025.1). Classification (NCBI taxonomy): domain Eukaryota; kingdom Metazoa; phylum Arthropoda; class Chilopoda; order Scutigeromorpha; family Scutigeridae; genus Thereuonema; species Thereuonema tuberculata. The sequence goes on along the minus strand of JAFIDM010038877.1, from coordinate 63,461 downwards.
AAGGTTTGTCTTCTCCGTAGCCTTCTAGGTTTCGGCGGCCTTCTCAGGATTCCTCCGGCAACAAGTACAATTCCCTCGGCTAAGGTTTGTCTTCTCCGTAGCCTTCGAGAGCAGTCTTCTCAGGATTCTTCCAGCAACAAGTACGATTTCCTCGGCTAAGGTCTGTCTTCTCCGTAGCCTTCTAGGTTTCAGCGGTCTTCTCAGGTTCTCTTCGGTAACAGGTGCGACTACCTCGGCTTACCTTCTTCTCTATCTCCGGACTGGAGATCTTCCCGTGGCTTGGCAGCCACAAACATACTCTACCACTCTCTCTCCAAGTGGAGAACTCTCTCACTCTCTGGGCTGCTGCCCAACAAACGTCTTTCTGCTCTCTGTCTCCGGGTGGAGAACTCTCTCTCTAGGCTCCTGCCCACAAACGATCTGCATTAGCAGCCTCCGCGCTGCCTTATGAACCTGATTCCAGCCTCCCTTTTACACTGACTATAGAGAGGGAGACTGGGTCGGACGGAACTACTCTTATCAGAGGCGGATTGAAGTAAGTTGAATCCACATTTTAGGGGGGCGGACAATTCCACTGGTAGCAATATCTCCTTTCAACATATTCTTAAATATCTAGATCAGTGTTTCCCAACCATTTTTGTTCTATGCCCCACCTAAAGTATCTAAAGAATGCTATGCCCAACCAAATTAAATATAACTTTCACAACCAAAAAAAAAACAACTTTTTAACTTTTACAACCAAAACAAAAAAAAAAAAACAATTTTCCAATTGCCCCCCTTAATAATCAAAGTGCGCCCCATGTTGGGAAACAGGGATCTAGATAATGATTTTTAATCACCATATAGTAGCTAACATTATTGATATTATCAATAATGTACCATATTTATATATGTATAACCTACATATATATAATAATGTATTCCGTAGTGTAATTTTAGTGTGTTAATTTTATCGACATAATCTTACTGATAAACATTATAGATCAAAAAAAAAAATACAGAATATGTTGATATAAGTTATTTTGAATTTCATATACTTTTTTAACACGTTTTTATTAGCTCGTTTTCTTCTCTGTCTGTTTGTTTGGTACAAATTTTGCAATTGATTTTAAACTAACTTCTCGTTGAGCTAGAGACTTGAAACTTGAAACATAGCTCAGAACTGGATGACTTGCAATATTAACTCGCTTTCTTGTCTGTTTGCTAGTTAGGGAACCAGGTCGGTTCGGTACGGCGCTGTGTTGTCGACAACCGCTGGCAGTGTTTTTGCAAATGGCCGCATTGCGCTGGAACTGTCGCGATGACAGGTCGCTGCAGCTCAGTGCTGCATTTACCTCAAATTTACGACATGTCTCTTATTATAATCTCATCAAAATGTCGATTGAAAATTTTCAGACACACAATACTTAAAAACAGGAAATAATTATTTAAATATATATATATATATAAATTTTTAATATGCCACGTTTTTATGACGGACGAAAAAGTAAAAAATAATTGTCATTGTAAATTTTTAATAGCTATGAAAATACTTGTAAGATTTAAAACGAAAAATGTGGGACGCAAGATAATATACACTCCATCCATACCCTTCTCAATTATCTATTGCCTGCGCACCACGTTTTTCGTTTTAAATCTTACAAGTATTTTCATAGCTATTAAAAATTTACAATCACAATTATTTTTTACTTTTTAGTCCGTCTTAAAAACGTACTATATTAAAAAAAATATGTTTTTAAATAATTATTTGTTTTAATGTTGGCTATATATATGTAACGTGTAAATATGTTTGTTAATTACAAAATAATATTAAATATGAATGTCAGGAACAATTCGTTCTATTGATCTACTACTCGCTAAATATTTTTTTATTATTAAAATAATAAATAATAATAATAGTTAAAAGAACGGTCTAAACATAAAATTTGAAAAATCTCACTTATAATTAAGTTTATTTTTATTGTGTTAAAAAATGTTAAGCAATCCCATAAACAGGCCATGCAGGCCCACGGGAGCGCGGGAGGTAAGGCTCCCAGCGTTTCGTGACCAACGGGACTAGATTGAGGTCGGGAGGTCAGCCCGACGCCCGCCCGCCTTAACTCCCGGGAAAGAAATCCGGCACCCATTCTACAGAGGGCTAGGTAGACTCTAGGACCCGTTTGGGAGAAAGGACCGTGGAAAAATTCCCGCCCTCCGCCGAGGCCGGGAATCGAACCCTCTACCACCAACCCGCAGCCAAGCGCCCTTACCCACTCGGCTACCAGGCCCACATTTTTATTGTGTAGAATTACAAAATTGCATAGAAGTTATATTGAAAATTCTGAATTATATTTTAAAAAGGCCAGTTACAATAACCAAACGATAAACAACGACAAATACGAATAAAATAAATCGCAAGAAGAGGCGACATTGAAATGAAATTCCACTGATAACACAGGCCTACAGTGGTTTTAGTGCCGGGATATTTAGAGTTGATTTTAAGTATAGTTGCGGTGCTGAATCCAAATATGGCATTAGTTTTTCCTTAGCAGCTCTGGTTTCTGAGATATAAAAATGAAAATGACTTATCTTGTGGTACTTTAACATGCGGATGTGTGTATATTGTTTTCGAATTTTAAAAACCATAGAAATCTAAAGTCTTTATATATTTTCTAGAGCACTTTAAAACAATGAAAATCATATAAAAAATTACAGTAGCACTTTACTAACTTACTCTTAGTTTTGAAGAAAAAGAAAAATCACTGATCAAAGAAAAGTCAGTTAACTGCAGATATCTCTCCATGAGTGAAATTGCACATTCAAGAGCCTTCCACAATCGGAGGCAACATTGACGGGCAGAGACATATCAAAATTCCAAGGATAGCAAGATGGCTTTCGCAAAGATTTCCCAATTACGTACTTTACTTAGACTGTCTAAGTATGCAACTTTGATGTTCAGGGTGCTGGAAAAAAATGAGGCGCTTTCAAAAAGTTTTCTGAAATACAGGATCCCTAAGGAGACCCGTGCCCTCTTCACCACTGGCTTCTGCAGTGCTCTGGGTGTTGGAGTTCTGCATGCTGCTGGAAAGGAATGTGGTGCTTCTCAAAGTAAATGTAACAGGGATAAGTTGCAAGGCTTAGATCCTTGTCATCTGACCTACAGTTTTCTGATTGGACAAGCATTCGCAACATCTATTGACCACATTTCTCAACTGTTGACCCAGACTGCTCTTGCAACCATTGATATGCTGGCAGAGTACAGGAAGGCTCTTGAATGAAAGGTCAGTTAACATTTCGGAAGCTTCTTTTGCGTGACGTTCTTGAATGTACTTTGTTTGAACAGTCTCTTTTGAGTTTCCAGCAGTAATCTGCCATCATGTGGGTATCCCATCTTTCTTGGTAGCGGTCCTCCATAGTTTTTATTTCCTTGTGAAATCTTTCATCTTGTTCTTCACTTGTATCGCGTAAATTTTCAGGAAAACGGTCCAATTGGCTGTATAGATAGTGAACTTTTATGCTAATATTACATTCAAGGTTTCTGAAGTTGTTGAGCATCTCGTATACTAGCTCAACATAGTTTTCAGCTTTGTCCAGGAAATTTCTGACAACCTCAACAAATGTCATCCATGCTTTCTGCTCAGCCTCATTCATGGACTCAACAAAAGCCGGATCTTTTATAATCTGTCTTATTTGTGGGCCATCGAAAATTCCAGCTTTCAGTTTTTCTATACTTATCAGAGGCAATTTTCTTCCAATGTAAGCAAAGCACGATCCATTCTTATCAAGAGCCTCCACAAACTGCTTTATGAGGCTTAGCTTTATATGCAGTGGCGGAAAGATGATTTTCTCTCTTCCAACTAGTGGCTCGTTAATGATATTGTTTTTCCCAACAGTCATGTTTTCTCTCTTAGGCCACTGCTTTTTTGGTCCCTGCTATCCCAGAGGCACAGGAAATAAGGATATTTAGTGTTGCCAGTTTGCTGTCCAAGGAGAAAGTTTACCATCTTTTAAGTCCCCACAAAGTACCCATTGATGTTCCTGATATTTTATCTTCTCCATAACCAAAGCTATGGCGTCATATTCTTCCTTCATTTGCGTTGAATGAGCAATTGGTATTGAGCCGTATTTGTTGCCAGGATTACATTCAGGGAGACCCATTTTTTCCAGGAGTTCTCTAGCATCTTGACAGAATACAAGATTTTCTTCTTGTGTGAAAAAGGGTAGCAGATCCATTTCCCTTGTACGGTAGAAAGTAATGTTTATTCCTTGTTCCAGTAAGTTCTTTTCATTTAATCTGGAAGCTAATAAGTCAGACGCTTCTTCTAAAAGGCTGAGGTCTCTGACGAGGTCATTTAGCTTTTCTTGGTTAAAAAGTTGTGGACTTGATGACATTACCTCATAATCACTGTCACTTCCATCATTTGTATCAGAAAGATGTTCACATAGATTAAGTTCATCCTCACAGAGCTCTGGTAGCTGTGAAACGTTGGAAAGTATAGCTGATAGGGAAAACTGATTTCATTTTAGGCTTCTGATAACGTGAAGTCTTGTATCCCCGGTTTGTCTGTGGACAAGTATCAACTCAGCAACCACGAGGGCTAGAGACTTGATTAGGATGTCGTTGAAAAGGTCTTGCCAAGAGTAGTTCACAGCCGTAGAGTTTATGCCTCAAGCTGGTCGGGCTCCAAGGTAGCGATAGCGATTAATAAACCAATCACAATGCTTCGCAACGGCTTCTGATATGTGAATGAAAAAAATTATTCAAAAATTATTGAATTCAGTCTGTTAATAAGGTTTGAGCTAAGAATGACGATTATTCCATATAAATAGTGATTTTTCTGTATTTTACGTAATATAGATAGGAGCTACTTACATCTCTTTTTTTAAAATCATTATTAGGAATTCAGCGTATTAACCCAAGGTTTGAGTTAAGAATGACGATTATTCCATATAAATAGGGGTGGGTAAGATAGCATGGGGTCGCAAAGAGACTCGCGCGCGCATTTTCTAGATCACCCCTGCTTCTGAAACCTGAAAGAAGAAAATTATTCAAAAATTATTGAATTCAGTCTATTGATAAGGTTTGAGCTAAGAATGACGATTATTCCATATAAATAGTGATTTTTCTGTATTTTACGTAATATAGATAGGAGCTACTTGCATCTCTTTTTTTTTTAAATCATTATTAGGAATTCAGTGTATTAACAAGGTCTGAGTTAAGAATGACGATTATTCCATATAAATAGGGGTGGGTAAGATAGCATGGGATCCCAAAAGACTCGCGCGCGCATTTTCTAGGCCTCTTCGGCTTCTGATACGTGAATGAAATATAAATATACTTATATTTATAATAAATATGTTTAAATAAATAAATATATATGAATAAATATATTTTAATTTGCACGCAACCGACTTTTCACTCCGCTTATTTATAAGTAGGCGTTTTGTATTAACTTTTGAAAAATTTTCTTCATTCACGTATCAGAAGCCGTTGCGAAGCATTGTGATTGGTTTACAAATCACTATCACTATTGTCCTCCAAATGAGAGATGGCCGCCCTGTTTTTGTGCGATCTGCGCATGTATGATCGATTAGTCTGGTCAGGCACTTCCGTCTGATTTTATGACAGGACGCCGCCATTACGGTAATCGCTTGTTACTTTGCAAAAGAGCATTGTATTTATAAATAATATATATTTATTTATTTATATAAATACTTATTGTTAGCAACTGTTATTGAAATAACTCTAAAATAGTCGAGAGAAGTTTTAATTTGGCATTATCAACATGTCTTTCTCAGTGAAAACAGACGCCATCGTCCATTGTGACAGGAAACCATAATTGATCAGCTACCGGAAGGGCTGCGCAGTTCAAACTTCCGCCGGCCAACTTTCACTTGGAGGACACCCCAAATATAGTTAAAATCAATTCACAGAGCCAAGGCAACAAAACATTTTTTTTTTTTTCTGTAAGTCTGTGTAATCTTCCCAACGTTAGTTGGAAATTTAAGAAGAAACAGCAATATTGCTTTACACATTCGAACAACAACAAAAAAATTTAAGAAAGTATTTGTAGAAGTTGATTTAATCAGGATAATAATTAAAGTATTGAAAAAAATAAGCATTAAGGATTTTTTTTATTTGTATTTTTACTTTCTCTTACGATAAGTAGAACAATTAAGCAAACTATATTCAAATACAATGTGGGTTTTTTTTCCGGCTCACAAAATTGTCAAGGAATTCAAATGCAGTTACTTAGCTTGAAAACCACAACATTCACGATTAATTTGTCACTTTTAAATATAATTTCCGTCCATTTCCACAGTTTTGGTCCAACCTTTTAATAATGGCATGTATTCTAGCATGGTTAAAGGCATGGTCTTGTTTCCTAAGCCATTGACGCACGGACGTTTCCACGGCCTCCTCATCTTCAAAGTGAATCCCACGATGAGTTTCCTTTAGCGGCCCGAACAGATGGAAGTCTGATGGTGCTAGGTCAGGGCTGTATGGGGGATGACGGATGAGGCAAGACTTCCCATCCAATTTTCACAATCTCTTCAGTGGTGTGACACTGGTGTGTGGTCTTGCATTGTCATGCAAAAGAAGAACAACCACCATAGCTTTTGTTGGGCGAACTCGCTGAAGACGTGCTTTGTTTTTTGAGGGTTGTGGCGTATTGGACAGAATGTATTGTGCATCCCTGCTCCAAAAAAATCAAACATAATCACACCCTCTGTATTCCAGAACACTGTCGCCATAACTTTCCCTGCTGATCGCACAGTTTTGAATTTTTTTCTTCCTCGGTGAGTTTGTGTGATGCCATTCCATTGACTACCTCTTTGATTCAGGTTCAAAAAAAAGAACCCAAGTTTCGTCTCCGGTCACAATTTTTTCCAAAAACTCCTCTCCCTCCAAATGGAAGCGCTGCAAGTGTTCGTAGGCTATTGTTTTTCATGTCTCTTTGTTCACTGTGGGTATCAAGAATGTTAACCGACCAGAATAAACTTTTTTGTACCCCAGTTGTCGAATAATCGTGATCACTCTGCCTTAACTGAGGGAGAGAATGCGACACAATTCATCTGTTGTCACCCGGCGGTCACCACGAATGATGTCATCGACTCGCTGAATGTTGCGTTGAGTCAGTGCATGCGCCGGCCTGCCGCTCCGCTTTAAATCAGCCAACGGTGTTTGCCCTTCAGCGACGAACCCATCGTCTAACAGTGCTGACATCTACAGTTGCATCACCGTACACATTTTCAGCCTTTCATTAATGCGAATGGGCGTTTCACCTTCCACATTCAAGAATTCAATCTCAGAACGCTGTCTAATACGAACATCGATGTCAGCCATTTTGCAAGCGCATGCAGTGCTACCACCTGTTGACGCAGGAAGTTGCTACCGCAGTGGATTGGAGAAGGTTTGAGGAATTGCGCCAAATTCAATTTTTTTACTTAACTAACTTATTTCAGGAGGAAAAAAAAAAAGGAGGCATTACTTATTGACTGAGGCCTCGTACATTTCAGGTTGGTCATTCCATGTTAATTCAACAAATGCAGTGAGCATCACCATTTTTGATTTTTATGAAAATTTGTGTGTGCATTCTAGACCTTGGAAATATCTTTGGTATATTTTTTAAAAAATTCACCCCTCCACATATAGGTAATGTTATGCTACAGCCCAAACAAAAAATGGTATTTCAGAACTTTTTCTTTTGAGCTGTAACTTTCTTCCAGTCTAAGCTACAACGCTCAGTCATACCTCATTTGAAAGATAACAAAATATCTCTTTTTGTGTCATTACCAAATTTGAAATTTTCTCAAGACAAACCCTATTTTTTTTCAAAGTTCACCTAACAAAACTACTTTTTTACCACTTTTGGAAATTTTAAAAATTATGAAGGGCTTGTATTTAAGAAAAAAAAAAATTGACTTGATATTACATGTCGATGGGTACTATTTTTATAAAAACAAAATGGCTTGTTATTCTTACCCCTTCGTAAGAATGATCCCAGAAGTTGTGAAATTTTCTAAAAACGCAGTTTTGAAGGCAAAAAAAAGTCCATATGGGGGAGGGGTAAAAATATTTTTACTCATGTGAGCTAGTCCTTCTTACCTGCTTCACAAAAAAAAAAAAAAAAAAAAATGATTTGTTATTCAAAGTTGTTTGTGAGTTACAAGGGTCTAAAGTTCTAAAAAAATTACCCTGAAAAAACATGTTTTGTACTACTAATTAAGCGTTATGTTCAGAATGGGGAATAATAATAAAAATAATGCAATACATCGACTTAGTCCTGCCTCCACTGCTTTTGGAGATCGTATACTGAGTACGTGTTGTACCCCTCGTCCTATCCACCACTGGTCTGGTGTCTCACACATTGCACCATAGCCTCAGCACACTATTATTATTATTATTATTATTTATGAGATTCTAAACAACTTTGAACCTACAAACCACAGGCCGTCTTACTAACTCGTCCATAGTTTTTGAGCAAAGGGAAAATCCTTAAATCTGATGAGAAGGAAGTCTATCTGGCCTACATGATATGTCTGCTTAGTGGAATGAAGCTGTGGAAAGACCGAGTTTGGGGTACTCGTAGTGCTATTTTATATCTGTTCTCGAAGCTCTTTTCTGCTGCCTTGACATCATTAGACGATACATAGAAAAAGGTAATTCCGTGAATATGTTCAGTACAATATTTAATGACGTCGGATGGTTTCAAAATTTGATCACTGACAAGCCGCTGCAAACTAGCCTTTCGAACTAGCCTCTTTACAGTTCCTCCAATACCATCACATGGGCCTTTTCCATGTGGCGAAGAAATGCCACTTTGCTTTAACTCCAAAGTCCTCTTCATGGTGACTCAAGTTAATGAAGTTTTTCCTATTTTTATATTGTGATGCTGAGCCATCTGAAAAGTAGACTATTTTTGAAATTGAAGGATGGTCTGACTTTAGTTTTTCGATGAGGATCTTTTGAAAAGCATATAATACAGTGGTGTTGTGATGAAGGTAGTCACTAACAAAACGAAAACTGTGAGTTTGGATCTGCCCGTCCTTTTTCCAATAGATGACGAAAGGATGAATTATAGATTATAAGCCTGACCAGTGATATGACTGGACCTCGTCCTGGACAACACCTGAAAAATTCTCAGAAAAGTCCCCAAGAGCCAAAAATTCTCCCTACCCAGAGCTTCTTTTCTTGAATTTAGATACTCTGCCTGTTTTCTTGCAGTTGTAATTCATGAAGTTATTATTATTATTATTATATCGAAAAAGTTTCAAACCATGGGATTCCCCAGCTAAGACAATATGGCGGGTCAAGGACCAAAGCACATATTGCCAAGTGTATTAAAAAAAAAAAAAAAAAAAAATTTGGAAGAATAGTTAGGGATGTGTGCTTGTGTCCATAAATTTCCGAACTATGCGTGTTGTGTTGAGTACTACAGCCTTCTGGAGTTGTGCATAAGTGTTTTTATGAAGTCTTATTATTATTATTATTATTATTATTATTATTATTTGTGAAGTTCTAGTGTGCTGAGGCTGTGGTGAAATGTGTGAGGCACCAGACCACTGGCGGACAAGACGATGGGTACAACACGTACTCAGTCCTGCCTCCACTGCTTTTGGAGATCGTATACTAAGTCGGTGTATTGTATTATTGTTATTATTATTCCCCATTTTGAACATGAAACTTAATTAGTAAAACATATTTTTTCAGGATAATTGTTTTAGAATTTTAGATCCTTGTAACTCCCAAGCAACTTTGAATAACAAATCTTTTTTTTTTTTTTTTTTATGAAGCAGGTAAAAAGTACTTTAGCTCACATGAGTAAAAATATTTTTACCCCTCCCCCATATGGACTTTTTTTGCCTTAAAAACTGCGTTTTCAAAAAATTTCACTACTTCTGGGGATCATATCTTACGAAGGGGTCAGACTAACAAGCCATTTTTTTTTACAAAAATAGTACCCATCGACATGTATTTAAGACAAAAAAAATGACTTGATATTCCAAGCCCTTCGTAATTTTAATAATTTCCAAAACTAGTAAAAAAGTAGCTTTGTTAGGTGAACTTTGACCTGAGAAAAATAGGGTTTGTCTTGAGAAAATTTCAAGTTTGGTAATGACAAAAGAAAAATATATTTTTTTATCTTTCAAATGAGGTATGACTCAGCCTTGTAGCTTTGACTGGAAGAAAGTTACAGCTCAAAAGAAAAAGTTCTGAAATACCATTTTTTGCTTTGGGCTGTAGCTTAAAATTACCTATATGTGGAGGGGTGAATTTTTTAAAAAATGTACCAAGATATTTCTAAAGTTTAGGAGGAAGGTAGAATGCACACACAATTTTTCATCAAAATCAAAAATGGTGATGCGGAAAATTATTTACATGGAATAACCCAGGTTTTATCAATCATCGGATGTGACGCAGTAACAGAGCATGCGCAGAAGCCGACTTTACCACGTGAAGTAGCGGCACGTTCTCGATGTAAGAGGAAGGCTCTATTCAAACGTTGTAATTCTTAAAAAGCCTTTTGGTAGAGAATTAAAGCTTTTCTAATGTCATTCTGCAGGCAGGAAGGTAAAATCAAGTAAAAACAAACGATTAATGTTAGTTTTCCTCCAATCGTACATTTTAAATCCTTTATTTAGTTTCAATCGCTGAATTTAGGCTTAAGAATAAATATTAGCTAGGGAAAAATATATTGAATTCATTACGGAGATTCAGTTTTCGATTCTTTTTAATTATTTTTAAGGTAATTGAAATAAGATTCTATTTACCAGACACTTAATAATTGAAGGAAAACCAAGAATAGAGGCTAAAAGATTAGGTTTCAAATTCTAAGTTTTGGATGTGATCCAAAGTTTCAATTTTTGGATTTTTTAAAGATCCTTAGTGATCTTTCGTATTAAATTCGACCTTAATTTTATTTATTATTTATTTTAAACGCTAATATAGAAATAGAACTGCTACGATGGTTGTTGTTGTAACAATTGGCAGTATATAGAAAGGGGAAAGTATTTAAATTGCAGGGGTCATTTAAAATTAACAATTAGAAATAAAGACCATGATTTAGGTCATATATCTCAAGGAAAACAAACAACGAACCAAAATTAAAATATATAGATAGATCGTCTCAAGTCCTATTAAAAAAAAATAGGGTGGAGACGAGATCCTGGACTTTGCACACAATTTACAGAATTATTAGCAAACAAAAAATTTTGTTAAATCATAAAATTGTAAGTTTATTTTCACAGCTTTAATTATTTAGACGCTTGTTTTGATAAAAAAAAAAAATAATTTTAGTCCAACTTCTATTAGTTGACGGTGGGTAATGTTCTTCAAATATTTTTGATGTGCATTTTAATTCATAAAAAACTACTTAGTTTAAATGGTTAATTGGTTTCACATTTTTATGTAAGGAGTTGTAATAAATTTTTGCCAAATTCACATTTAAAAAGTTTAAAAAAGTTCGTCAGGTGATGGTGTAATAATATTTAACATGAAATTAAAGCTTATATGAAATTGAAATGTTTATTATGTAACTTTTCAAGTTTAACATAAATGTGAATTACTTTTTTCAAAATGTTTCAGATTTTAATTAACTTATAATGTTATGTAAACATGTTTTCGTAGATATTTTTTATTCAAAATTATTAAAAAATAAAATGTTTTGTTCATTTTCTAACATAAGGTTAATTCAAATATAGTCACATGATCTATCTTCCTCAAACTGCAAGAGTTGCTGGGAAGGTCACATGACCAAAATACAAAATTAAGATTCAAGTATTTTATATAGGGGAAAAATATAAAATTTGTGACGTATTTTGAAAATAATAAACATTGGTTTAAACACTAAGTAAAATAAGTTTTTTTAAATCAGAAGAAAATATAAATTTTCCCATTTTAAAGTAATAAATTTTATTTTGAAAATTGCAGATATGTTCACATAAATAGTGGATTTTTTTATAAGCTTTCAAGTTGAGAATCATTGAAAGGATTAGTGGAAAAAGGGTGTCTCCCTCATTTTGGCCAAAAATCAGTTTAACTTGTATTATGTAAGCTCACACCATCAACTGTCAGTTTTTTGAAGTATCACAGTGTGGGATGGTCTCATTTTAAAATTTAAGATGAAAATATAGAAGGTCGAGATTTACAAATGTTTAGTGGAATAAGGAAGCTGTCCCACATCTCTTTAAAAACCTCGATTCTGATTGGCCATTCTATTCTCAACTGACCAATAGGAAAGCAGCTTTCTTTTGTAACTTTTTCAAGCAATATGAAGTAAATGTACTGTCAACAATGGGCAAAAATGAAGAAATTTACATAAATAAAGACAAAAAGTAAGAAATGAAAGGATAACAGCAGGAAGACAGTACTTAATAGTGGACAAAGTAACAACATGTTGCTTAAAAAAGTTACTATTTTTCTTCTGTTGTAAAACGTCACTCGTCAAAGCCTCGTATTGGAGGCGAAACCAGTTGTGAACTTTTTAACTGTATATAGTGTTTTTAACTAGTCTTGTGTGTTGGCTCTCCGCAATTTTTTAATTGAAAAACAAAATATGTCCAGAAAGTTTTTTCAATACCTAACCAGTTTAATACCTTGTTTTATTATTTTGTTTGTTGAGATATAGGAAATCTAACAAAACACTTAAGTATCTCAGAAACGTATTATCTTTATCTTTTCTATCTCTGTTAATATTTTTTTTTTTCTCAATTTTATTTTAGGAAAAGATAAAATCATATTTGTGACAAAGGAAGACCATGAAAAACCCAGTACGGTAGAACTACCTGAATTAGACGATGATCAACCAGGTTAGTGAATTAGTGCATGTCCTTTTTAAAAAACAAAACAAACATGCAAACATACAAAGACATAGTAATTCTTAAATTTTAAAGAAAACGTAACAAAAAAGAAAATACACATGTAAAAAAATAAAAAGTTGTCTCCATGATGCCTAAGACTTGTTTCTGTTGACATATGAGAAACTGCACTTACTTTAGTAATACCCAAGTAAAAATCTACTGTCAGAATTAAAGGTTTCAGATATTACCATTTTTATTGGATATTTTTCTTTGGATTTCTTAATTTTCTGTATCTCTCTCTAGGTGTTTAAGTCTTACAACTAGTTCGCCCTCTTGATAATCGTTCTCCAACTCTCACGATCTTTGGCTCATCTCTTCAGTTCAGTATAGGATGCACATCCAGCTTCTCTCTGTATCAGCCCAATAAGCGTATTTCTCATATAAGCCTTCCATGAGGTATCTTCCTGGGAATGTTTCCTTCCACCATGTCGATCAGCATACCTCCATGACACACTGCATGTTCTAATCGTCGCCATTAAAGAGAGAATCTCTGCAGCACCTTTTCATTTGGAAATCCAGTGTATCCCGTGCGCACTATCCATCCGTTGCCAGCACCACATCTCGAAATCTAATTTTATGTATTTAAAACTTAAAATATCTTAAAACAGTTATTTTTTACGCTGATAGAACATACCAGGTCTGTAAATACGAAACCGAAATTTGCCCATAGGTGGCCCTAGCTGTCAATGTAGTTATTGGCAAACCGCTTCATTGGCGCCATTGTTTTATTGACATCCGACAATTGATTTTCAACTTGCAACAATACAAGTTTCATGCAACAGCATAGATTGTATAATAGCGTTGAACATGTTGAATTTTGTGCCTGGAAACTACAATGTGCGGACAGCATTGATTTTCTGTTACCATTTGAAGAAAACCATTGCAGAATCGCATTGAATGCTTGTCGAAGCTTACCGTGAGCATGCTCTTGGTAAATCACAGTGCTTTGAGTGGTTTAAAAAATTCAAAAGTGGCGATTTTGACGTGAGAAACGAAGAATGTCGAAGACCACCGAAAAAGTTTGAAGACAGCTAATTGCAAGCATTGTTGGATGAGGATGATGCTCAAACGCAACAACAACTCGTGGATCAATTAAATGTGACCCGAGAAGCCGTCTCCATACGTTTAAAAACCATGGGAAAGATGCAGAAGATGGGAAAATGGGTTCCACATGAACTGAATGAATGATAGCAGGAAAACCGAAAAACTTCTTTCGAAATGTTGCTTGCCAGATACAAAAGAAAGTCATTTCTCCATCGAATTGTGACTGGCGATGAAAAGTGGATATATTTTGTGAATCCAAAGCGTAAAAGATCATGGGTTGATCCAGGCAAACGATCGACATCGACTGCAAGGCCAAATCGCTATGGAGAGAAGACAATCCTCTGTATTTGGTGGGATCAGAATGGTGTGATCTATTATGAGCTGCTAAAACCTGGCGAAACCATTAATACTGAACGCTATTGACAACAAATGATCTATTTGAATCAAGCTGTGCATGAAAAGCGACCAGAATATCAAAAAAGGCATCTCAAAGTAATTTTGCTTCATGATAATGCACCATCACACACACAGCGAAACTGGTCAAGGAAACAATTAAGGCGTTTAGTTGGGAAATACTTTGGCATGCGGCTTACTCACCAGATTTGGCTCTGTCTGCTTACTACTTATTTGCATCGATGGGACACGCACTTGCTGAGCAGCACTTCACTGTTTACAAAAATGACTCTATGAATGGTTTGCCACAAAAGAGCAACAATTTTTTTGGCGTGGCATCCAAAAATTGTCAGACAGTTGAGAAAAATGTATAGCTAGCAATGGCAATATTTCGAATAAAATATTTTTTATCATTTTCATACAATAAACGTGTATTTTTTATAAAAAAAATTCCAGTTTCATATGACCTGGTACATACTCACTTACAGTATATAAATTCAAACTGAATGGGATCTTTTCAGTTTTAGTGGTGCTATTATAATTGTTCCTGGATTTCTTTATTTGTTCTATTTCTAATTTCTATGTGGAAGGTTGATAAGCCAATAGTTTCAGCGATTCTTACTTCAGTAATGCTTTTCAATGTGTTCAACATTACTTTGCCTTCAACATAGAAATAACGAAGTTTTGATCAACTTGTGGTCAAATTGCAGAATGTCTCATCAGATGTTAACTCACAATCTGCTGCCAGAACACACAGTCCTAGAGCCCTACTAGGAGCTTATAGTATCAACAATGCTTTCTGTTGGATAGAATTGTGTGCGGGAGCTTTGAATTGGCCCATGTCATTCTTCAGTATTATAGTTTTTCATTTCTTTCACAAATTGGTGCGACCTGCTTGTTTCAGCTAGTGATATTCCATGTCTCAATTTCTCAGTCCAAAAGTCATCATATGTGAAAATCTGTCGAAATTATTTCTTGTCTCCGATTCATTAATCTTGATTTTTTAAGATGAGTTCTGGTGATAGGGCTACCAATACTTGGTCAAAAGAGCCTCATTTGTAAAAACAAGAGTGCATCACGTGAAAGTGATATTGTCTATTAAATAAGAGATGATATATATTTTTGCATCCCCAGTAATACTCCTATTTTTTCACTGATTATGACTAAGTACTTAGTAACTGAAACTGTGTGGACTTCATAGTAAATTTAATGTTTTCATTAAATATTGTTTTTTTGTTTTTTTTTTTTTTAATTTCTGATTTGGTCTTGAGATTTTTATCAGACAAGTTTTGCATTGAAAATCCATTTTTTCTGCATCAGAAGATATACAAACAAGGAAACATATATATTGTAAATATAAATATTAATAAATGTGCACTTGTGATCAAAAATATCTGGACACCCTTCTGAATCGATAGTCAGACTTTCCCCATGATACACTCCCCAATAGTGGATATTAGTATGGGGTTGGTCTGCCTTTTGCTTTATCGCAGCCGTGACTTTGCCGGGGAGACTTTCCACCAGGTATCTGAACATCTTTGGATGAATGGCAGTCCATTCTTCCTGAAGAGCTGTAGGTAGACCAGGTAATGATGTGGGACATTGGAGCGAAGTCAACGATCTAATTTCTCCCGTAAGTGTTCGATGGAGTTCAGAGCAGAACAGTCAATTTTGGGAAGCTTATAATTCACAAACATTCCCTCACAGACTTCATTTTATGACAATGGAGCATTGTTATGCTAGCAGAATTAAGCTGATAGTCATCACCGAAGTGGTCCTCTACCGTAGGCACTACATAATTCGTCAAAATGTACTTGTACCTTCCGCATTTACATTGCCATGCAATAATACAAAAGGGCCGAGTCCATTCCATGAACCATTCCTCCGCCACACTCACACTGATGCCACCTCATGATTGCAGAGGGAAGTCTGGATATTTTTGATCACGTAGTGTATATAGTAGAACTAATATAAAAGTGTAACTAATGAAATTTGTGATCACTAGTGAAATAGAATTATTATTTTCTTACACTTGTAAATTTCGGAATATTACAATTACAACAAGTAGCATAGTATCTCCCCAAATTGTAGAAAAAGATTTTGGACATTTAAATATTTCTATCAGACTACAAAACATTAAATATATCTGATATATATAAAAATGGGTAGAATATTATTCCGTATAAAAAGAAGAAATAATAAAGACCTGAAGCAGCTCTTGTCGACAAACATCTGAGATAATCTGAGGTCTGTTACTTTATTTAATTGCTTCAACAGTTAAGAAGTAACAGCAAATTTCGTAATTTCTTTATTTTGACCGTAGCTTAAAACATACCCTGAAACTTGTTGACACTTGTCCAAGAAGTGTACTTTTTATTTTACTAGAAATTCTACTATAAAAAAAAGGGGGGGGGGGACAGAAGAAAATCAAAAAGTCAGTAACCCTGTTAGCCGTCAATTGATACAGCCAATTCCTACAGTCTCTTGTGTCCGGTGTTGATACTTTTAGTTTTATACTTTTTTTTTCTATAAAGGCTAGTGCACACCTAGGGACAAAGTCGCGGAACACGTGTCTCGGGACAGTCGCGATACATTGTCCCTAGACTGTCGCTGTACAATGTCGTGCGTCCACACCTAACAGCCAGTTGCACTACAGATATCAGATATCTGTCCCGACAGGTTGCTCTCTGTGCGTTTAATTTGTGCCTAAATAATGTAATGTTGTTAAAAAGAAAAAATCTTAAACCTAAACAGTACTGGAGGAGAACTCTTATTTTCGGGAGACATTACTGTTGCTATGAATCTTCTCAAATAATTAAAACTGGAAGATGACGTGGGTTTCAGAAATTTTTGGACCAGATGCTCCTTAGCATCTCTCCTTTTATTTCTGTTTTTGTAATGCACACTTGTGGTATCCCAAAGATATGGGAGGGCCTGAAAATCTTCGATTATTTTTAATGTTTCCATGGCGGACAAGTAGAAACTGAATCAGAAGTCTCGGAACACGTACAGACTACGAAATGGCACACAACACTGTATCATGTTCTCCGTTTCGATGGGAAACATGAGAATTGAGACTTTGTATCTCGACAGTCGCAGAACACAAGAAAAATGTATCGCGACAGTCCAGGAACAGCCCCGAGACTTGTCCCGAGACACATGTTCCACGACTTTGTCCCTTGGTGTGTACTAGCCTTTATGACCATTCTCAATATTCTGTATTTATTTCAGAATGCGGAATGTCATACTTAAATTTAGTGCTTACATTGTCTTATAACAGTGTGCACAACCTGTGGCCCGGTAGTGTCGAACTTAAAATGAAAGTTTTCAGCCTTTACATTGCTGCCAACAGATACATTGAAAAGTGTCATAACTTGCAATAGCATCTGTCTCAGACTTCACTATTGGAATGTTGATATGAAACACAATTGGTGCATTATTTGAAAATTTGAAGTTTATGTAAAGTACATTTATTATTAATTATGACTTGACATTGCCATTTATAATAATTAGTAAGATATTTATGTAAATTACATGTATTATTAATAATTGTTATTATAAATGACATTATAAAATCATTAATTAGTCTAATGGCCGCTTTACATGATCGTGAAAACTTGCCTGAAACCGGCAAGTGGCTCCTAAATCTGCCAGTTGCGGTAAATAAAACAAGTTCTAAATTCAGGCAAAAAATTAGAAGGAAGTTGACACCAGTTCTCTTGAATTTATTGGAAAGGTACGTCAGTATTAACTTCACACTGAAACCTCGCATTCTTTGCTCATGGTTTCAATCCACGGCTTCATTCACCACATTCTCTTCCTCCTGGATTTTCTTTTTTCCTTTTTCTTTATCTCTGCTGAGAAATGAGTTGAGAATTAATAACAAAACAAAGGTGAAAAATCATCTTGTTGGTTGATTTGGTGATGGCAGTTTAAACGCGATCTCAACAAGAACAAAACAAGACTTGAACACAGAACGTTTTCTTCCCATGCAAAGCGAAACGACAAGCGGCAACTGGCAAACAGCAAGTTTTTGAGCATGTTTGAAGCAAGTTTTCTAGAGTGGGTAAAGCGGTCATAAGGGTGGGGGGGGGGGGGGGTGAAGGATGGGACGCTGTGGCCCTTCCATCAGAACTTTTATAAAAATATTGGCCCTCAGACTTCCTAAGGTTGTGCACCCCTGTCTTATAAGCTTTAGAATTTTTGGATAGTCAAAGATGCTTTATACATTCTGTTTTTGATTCTCTTTCCAGGTCTTATCCTCCCCAATGGAGATATTAACTGGAACTGTCCCTGTCTGGGCGGTATGGCAACAGGTCCGTGTGGCAATGAGTTTCGGGAGGCCTTCTCTTGCTTTCACTACAGCTCAGCTGAGCCTAAAGGCAGTAACTGTTATGAACAATTCAAATCCATGCAAGACTGTATGGTACAATACCCAACGCTGTATCCTACCAAAGACGAGGAGAGCGGGGATCAAGCAGAAGTCTCTAAGGCAACAGCCGATGCACTTAAGAATGAAATAACAGTCCCCAAAGATGAGAATGGGGGTGGTGATCATACAATGAGCAGCGCTCGATCGATAGAGAAAACTATGAGCAGTGAAAAGCAGTGAGACACTTTGAAAGCGTTTTCCTTGTTATTGTTAATCAGTTCCTTCCCAGAGGTGATATTAATGATATCCACTAGAATATGTAGTTGTATAAAAAAACAATCCCAGGTAGTTGACAAAGGCCGTGTCATATATTTTGTTGCTGTAAGGTATAGTTTCTGTGCTACATAACGATTGTTTAACTGTCAGTTACAGTTACTTTACAAAGATGAAAAATTAGTGGTTATTACTTACTCAAAACATCACTTATTTGTTTTGAATAAAAAGTATTTTATTTTTTTTGTAGTTCTTTCTGAATGAAAATTTATTATACCTTTATATAACTTTATTTCATAAAATAAATAGATTATGTCTGTTTTAGATAAATTTCTTCATATATACTAGAATTGGAGTAACTTTTTTGAAATGCTGCTAGAGAGCCGAGGAAAATCATTAAATGACAAAGGCATTGCGATTTTTAAAATCCGATCAAAAAATGATTACATTTAGATGTCATGTAAAAATATGAAACATATTCGTAAAGTTATGCATTTAGTGTGGAGATAATTCTGATCACAAGTCTTGTTTTAAGTTTAGTTTGTTCGATAACTTGTAAAGTTGCCCACCCTTTTAACCATGGACGAAATGCCGTATAGTTTACCCTAAATCGTTATCGAATAGTATACAAGTGTGGGTGGAGAACAACGTTTTAAATAGGTTTACACAAACATATCCTTGTCTCCCGTTCTAATTGCTTTTATAAATGACTACAAAAATAGAAAACTTTTTTTTTTCTGGCAATTAATCAACATGACATAAGGTCACAATTTATTTTGTTATTTAGATTTTAAAACTCTTGAGAAAGATTTGAGGAGGGTCAGAGCAGGATTCTACAAAATAAAAACTTTATATCGGAGATTATTGTTGGCATTTTTTGTATATAAATGAATGTGGATGTTATTACTCAAATCATTTGTCTTTTTCCCTATGATTGGCGTTGTGCTTATTCTAAAATTTCTTTTAATCTTAAAAGCAGCAAAACATACTGCAGTTGTGACACGATTTGTAAAAACTGCATTTCACGTCTTTTGAGTTGCAGCTTAAAAAGTGTATTGTTTTCTTAAAGAATATGTTTTTTGTCTCAAATGCAGACGTATTCAGTTCATCTCACAGTTTATTAACCCTTCAGTTCTTAGCACGTTCAGTCATTTTAAAGGTTATGTAATGTCCTATGAAAAATTTATGATGAGAAAAAGGCAATGCCCTTAGGTTCACTTATTCCTCTTCGTTTATAGAATCTTGATCATATTCTTACAGTTAATGTTTAGTTTCAGAATTACACCAAAAGATGGCAGCAGCATACATTTCAGTAAACTTCAAATGTTACGTTAAGGTTCATTGAGAAATAAAAAATAAATTTCCAATTGGTTTTTGAAGTTATATATTTTGAAGGTTATAGAGTTGTTTAATTATATGATAATTAATGTTCATGTTATACATGATGTTTGCCAATAAAGGTTTGTTAATTTTTCTTGTTTGTGATTCAGTTTGAAAAGTGATACAATTATAACTTGTTTCTGCGACTTTTTTTAACCAAACGTTTAGTCTTGGAAAGATAAACATTTCACTCTGTCCTACTGATTAAATAGTAGTAAGGAAAAAAAGCATATATTTATATAAAGAATCAAGATTTCTTTGAATGCCCATTTATGGATTTACTTAACAGTGGGATTATATAATGTGAAATACATTGTCTCTTCTGGTTTTAATCCAAAACCTTGAGCCTATATTGTTTAAAAAAGAACTCGCATTTAATTTCTCCTGAGAATTTGTTGTTACCAATATGCGAAAAAGGCCACTGCCTCCTGTATCATATTTTAGGTTTCTTTGCAGAGAATAGCAGAAGGAACCTTATATTCCTGCTCAGTCTGTTCGTCCGTCGTGAGAAATTCATGTCTTTATTAAAAAAAAAAAAGATTTTAAAAACACACAAATGTAAACAATTTAAAATCACAAGTATACAAGACGGGAAGCTTTTCGTAACCTCAGCAGAGTCCTTGTCAAGGAGGTTGACAAAGGATTCCACTTAGGTTCTGAAAAGCTTCCTGTGTTGTATGTGTTAAGTGGTGTTTTTGAATTTGCTCACTATGTGATGTTTTTGAATTTGCTCACTATGTGATGTTTTAATTTAATTTTTTGACACCAATGGGTGCTTTTGTCAACATGAAGTAAACAAAAATCAGCGAGTTGAATAACAACTTGTGTGTATGTGTATTACAGTTTATTTAGCTAAGCCAAGTATGGGCATATATGAGGTCATCGAGAGCCATATTCTGGATTTTCATATGTATAAAGAGCCACACCATAGTCACGTTCCATATTATTAAATATACAAATTCAAATTTAATTACATTTCTACACACATCGTAACTGCTATATAAAGTATAAAAAATACATATAGAAGAAAATAAAAAATGAAAAAGAAAACAAATATTAAATTTTGGACTAATTATTCTGTATTTTTATCAAGAGATATTGGGAGCTGCACTTAACCTAACGAAGAGCCGCATTTGCCCACATGTGAGCTAAGCAATTTATTCATTTTCAGTGTCAGTGAACAAATATTACAATCCATATATTGGTCCGTCGAGGCGGATTCTATAAATTTATCATAATTTATCATCAAATTGAATGTTTTCGTCATGCATTCATAAGCCTAACTAGTGTTGTTGTTGCTAAGAAGAATTTACAAGAAGGCTAATATTATTAGTAAAGATGAGTGAAACAGAACTTCGTAATCTGTTTAAAGATCGAAGGACAGTCAAAGGAAGGATTTCTAGAATAAATACATATTATCAAAAGGCTTTGGAAAGTTCAGAAATTACATCGCAAGAAATTAGCACAAGGTTAGATTTATTAGATAGTTCTTGGACTGAATATAATGATGTAAGTAGAAAAATCATTAGAAAGGGTAATGATACTCAGATTGCCGAACAAGAAATTGATGAAGAAGTGGAAAATATAGTGACACAAAAAGTGGTCTACAGAAACTTTTAGATGATTTTCAAAGTAATTGTCTTAATGCAAGTATAAATCTGAATACTTCTGAATTGAAGCCAGATATTAAATTAATAGGATGGATTTGCTGTCATTTTCTGGTGATTACCTTGAACGGACGGCATTCAAGGACTTATTTACGTCAATTGTGCATAATAATCAGAAGATTAGTGATTCACAGAAACTTCATTATTTAAAGAACTCTTTAAAAGGTAAAGCATCAACTTTATTGCAATTTTTGGAGACAACGGATACTAATTATATAGAAGGATGGCATCTTTTGATAGAATGATAGACAAAATAATTACCTGTCATATTAATAAGTTATTTATCCAACCACCATTAAATAATGAATCACCTGTTGGTCTCTGAAGATTGTTAGACAACTGTAAAGCAGTACAAGTGTTAAATGTACCAGCTAACAATTGGGATCATATATTGGTATATTTAGTGAGTGAGCGAATGGATCGTGAATCTTGAAAACAGTGGGAGTTCTCTATTTCTGGGAAGATTTATCCAACATTTGATCAACTGTGTGTATTTTTGGATCAGCATTGTAGAGCATTGGAAAATGCATTATCAGTAAAGACAATTGTAAAGGGAAAGTATTCTCGTAATCACTCGGTGTCAGTCAAAGCTCATGGTGTTACAGCAACACCGCAAGCCCACTTCGCAATAATGATTATTATATTTTCAAATGTGAAAAGTTTTTAAAGAGTAATGCAAAACAATGTGCTATTATACCCTCGGTGCGGGTTCCTGTACGTGGTGAGGGGACCACCCATGGAGGGTTCTCTTTTCCATGAGCTGCTCTCCATGGGTCCTAAACGCCCTCCCCCGAATCCAAGATAGAAGGCATCGTGCCGATGGATGTGTGGCACTAGGGGGTTATTTTAGTGTCATGAACGAACCCTGTGGGCAAAAAAAAAAAATCGCCCGGCAACACCCACAGTATTTAAACTGCTTCGGCAGTGCCTTCCAGGCAGATATGGAGATAGCTGCCTGGTGACCGTTTACTTTCCCCAGCTAAATCTCCTATGTATGGATACTTCTTTTTTTCCTTCATTGGAAAGCAATTCCCACACCGTCGATGTTCGCTCTTCTTCTTGTACTACTAGTCCGACCTTTCTAATTATGTACTCTTTAACCCCTGAGACACCTTTGTATAAACTGTCCCTTTTCCTCATCTCCAAAGTACTTTTAGGTGTCGAGTCAGTCAAAAAACTCCAGTCTGGTGATTTATTAATCCAGCTGCCTTATTCAAAAGCTGTGGACCAACTTCTTAATTTGACGACTCTGGCAGATACTCCGGTATCTGTCACTAAGCACAAGACTTTGAATTCTAGTCACGGCGTCATCCGTGAGCCTGATCTGGATGGTCTAAGTGATGCTGACCTTTTCGAAGGCTTTGCTTAGCAGGGTGTGACTGTAGTTTGACAGATTAATGTTCGTCGTGACAATAAGGAAGTACCCACTCGAACAGTTGTCCTTACTTTTAATTCCTCCACACTGCCCACGAGTGTTACAGCTGGCTATCTCTGCTGTCCTGTGCGTCCTTACATCCCGAACCCTTTGCGCTGTTTTAAATGCCAACCTTACGGTCATGGCTCTGCCGCTTGTCGTGGCAAGTCCATCTGCCCTAAGTGTGGTGAGCCATCCCACGAGTCTACACAGTGCACTTTGCCTCTCAAGCGTGTCAATTGTTCTGGAGACCACCCTTCATACTCTCGATCTTGTCCTCGCTGGAAGGAGGAGAAGGAGATTCAGACCATCAGAGTGAAACATTCTCTTTCTTATCCCGAGGCCCGGAGGATGCTTCCTGCTGCGCCAGCCCAAAAGACTTTTTCTTTTGCTGTAAAATCCAAACAGACGGCTTCGATTTCCTGTCAAACAGACATAACTTGTCCTCCAAATGAGTCCTTTTCAGCCATATTTCAGACCATTGCTACTCCTACCACAACAGTTTCGTCGCAATCAACTCAATCTACGTCACAATCCACCATGTTGTCTTTGCCAGTTTCTTCAAGTACTTCTAATATCCCAGCCGGTCTCAACTTTCTACAAATCGTCCAGTTTGTATGGGTCTGCAGGAAACTTTTCTTACCAGAAACGACACAGTTTCTCTTCCAGGGTATTCCATGCTGAGTAAACAGCGGACCGATAGAAGTGGCGGAGGCGTTTGTCTCTTTATCCGACATGACACTCCATCCTCCTGTATCCCACTTACGACTCCTTTGGAAGCTGTTGCTGCTCGCCTTTTCACTATCTGCAGCTTATATCTGTCCCCCACAGCCCCTGTTTCGCTTACAGACATTGCTCATCTTCTGGATCAATTACTGACTCCGTTTCTCTTAGTTGGAGACTTCAACGCTCATTCTCCTGTCTGGGGTTCTTCATCCACCAATCCTAGAGGTGCTGTTATTGAACTTTTAGTTCGGAAAAATCTTTGTATCTTTAACACAGGCGCCACAACTCATTTCACATCCTTGCCAATATCCTTCTCTGCTATTGATTTAGCTGTAGGTTCTTCTTCACTCTTCCCCCGTTTCTCATGGGATGTTATCAACGATCCTGGTGGCAGTGACCATTTCCCAATCATTCTCCAAGAACTACCTCGTTCTGCTGTTTCATCACCCTGTCGTCCTCGCTGGAAATTTGACTCTGCTGATTGGATAACTTTTACTAGCCGCTGTACTCTGGAGGCCATTGATCTTTCAGCTACCATTGATCAACTTATTGATGAGGTCACTCATACCATTATTTGTGCTGCCAAAGCAACAATTCCACAAACATCTGGACGATTCCCTCTGCATCCCAAACCTTGGTGGACTCCTGACTGTACGTCTGCACAGAAAATTAAACAGAAAGCCTGGAACATTTTCCGATGTTATCCCACTTCTGCCAATCTTTTAGCTTTTAAACGAGCACGCGCTTCTGCTCGTCATATCCGCCGCATTAGTCAGAAAGAGTCTTGGCAACGTTTTGTAACATCGATAACTTGTACTTTGTCTTCAAAGACCCTCTGGGATAACATTCGTAAGATGCACGGAAAGTATAGATCTCAATCTTTGCACATTCTGAAAGAAGATGGAAATGAAATTGCTACTATCTCCGAAGAGGCTGAAGCCCTTGGACGCGCTTTTGCACGGAATTCCAGCCCTGCACTTTTATCTACTACTTTTCAAACGATTAAAGACCGTGCTGAAGCTACTTCTTTAAAGTTTTCTTCTTCCAACAGAGAACCGTATAATCTCCCTTTTAGTTTTCAGGAATTATTATTTGCTCTAGACACCAGCAAAAATACTGCCTGCGGCAGAATCACGTGGGGGAGGGGCAACGTCAAGTGACAGCAGGGCGAAGCGACATCACATCTCCAAAGGGAACAGTTTTGTATATGTTCACACATCTTCCTTTTCCTCCTATTCCCCCGTTTTTTACCTCCCAAAGAAGTGACTCCTCTCCTTGGCGCCCACTAGTCATGCCGGCAGTGCTTCGTGGGTCCTCCAGGCCTTCTATCTTTCTCTCGCTTTTTTTCGTCGATGTTTGTTGTGTTTGTTCTGCTTCCCTTCGTGTGTGCCGAGGAACCCTGGACCCTTCTAACCCCCCAAGAAACCCTAAGAACTCGGCATTATGGACTCAGGGGACATTATCACATTCAATGGGGGCTGAGGACCATCTCTGGCCTACAGTCGCTACCCGAGGACGGACGGTGCAATATAAACTACCAGGAAAAAAAAATATATAAAAATTAAAAAAAAAAATACGAACATCTCATTCATTTTTCTATTCTTGTAGATGATCATTTCGTCATAGCTGTGAACATAGGAGAAAAGTTAATCATTATCAGTCTTTTCCTCACAGAAAACTGCTGACTTTGTAAAAAAATGAAAAAGAAGAAAAAAGCATATACTGTTTTAGTTAAATCATAAGAAGAAAGAACAGAATTAGAAGAAAAAAAATTATCTTAGGAAAAAATTTTCTTTAATATTTTTTTGTTTTTGTTTGTGTGTTTTTTGTTTTTGTTTTTTTGTTTTGTTTTTTTCTTTTAAAACAGCAAAACAAACAAATTAAAAAAAAAATGTTTATTTTATGAACTTTGAGGTCGGCTTGTCACTTACTATAGCTGTTCACTGTAGTGTAAAAATCTTCTTTTCAAAATGGTATATACTTATTTATTTCCCATGCCCCTCTTGCCCCTCCCCCACATGTATTGTAATTATTTTTAGTGTTATTAAAAGTAAAAAAAAAAATTAACCAAAAAAGAAAAAAATGTTATAAGAATCATTTAAAAAAATATATGTATTAAAAAAACAAAAAAGACTTATCGGAGGACTTATTTCAATTCACTTTCTTTCATTTTTTGGGCTTTTTTAAGCATTATTTTCACCAACTCGTCTGCAGAGCTGCGAAGTCCAATGCGCATGCGTCTAGGCTTTATATTACCTATATTCTACCTCTAATGCCAGCGGAACAGATCAAAGAGCGGTTAGATGAGTTGTATTGTTTGTTTCAATTGTAAAATATATTTTAATGATAATAAAAAACAAAATAAAAGAGAGAATAATTAAAAAAAAAAAAAAAAAATGACTTACAGAAGAAATCTTTATCTGCTGTAAAATTTGGATGCCAGTGTTAAATAAATGTGATAAAAGTATTGTGAAAGAAATATGGTGTAGTTGAACATATGTGGTATTTGTTTGCAAACAAGCAAAAATATATTAAAATTACACGACATTGGTCTAAAGCAGTATTTCTCAACTAATGGGGCGATGACTTTTGTATATATATATATATATATATATATATAAAAAAGAGTAAAAATTTCAAAATTTCGAGGATTGTCGAAATCCCTTATTTTCACATACCTTCTTTAAATTCATTTTAATCAAACCCATTTAGTGTATCAGAATCAATTGTGAAAAGTCAGCAGGTTGAGAAATACTGGTTTAGTGAACTTCTGGTCTACATCTTAAATACCCTTTAGTCAAAAATAACAGAGGAAAAATTATAGTAATATAATAATAATAATATTATTATAAGATATTTATGCTATTATAATTGCAACAACTGCGTCTACTCATAATATGTTACATATAGCGTATATAAATGTTATTGTTATTAGTATATTTATTATTATTAAGATTAATTACAAAATTATCTTTTTTCTAATTTGATTACTTTGGAAACCTAAAACAAACTTATTATACTGTGGGACAGGGAGCAGAGCCGTTTCTAGGTGCTCTGCCACCCTAGGCGAGAACTGAAAAATGCCGCCTTTCAAATGCTTTATTAATTAGAATATAATTACAGTAAAACCTCGTTAAGTCGTCACTCCGCTTAAGTCGTCGTTTTCCTTTGGTCCCGACAAGGTCTCATAGACAATATTGTAAAATAACCCTCTTTTACTCGTCACCAAATTTAATTCTACTCCGGATAACTCGTCACCCTCAAAACTGGCGAAAAGCATCTTTATTCTCAATTTTGCCTGCTATCTTTTCAGCCCCGCCCCTTGACTCTAAGAAAGCCTAGCCTTTACGGGGAATTTTCACTTGAGAAATTCACTTGGGAAATTACACTCTTCTCGCTGGGACTCTTGTCAAGAGTAGACGTTTTTCTTGACCGCTACTGAGTGTGATTTTATTTCATAGCGAGTAAGCCCCGAAAATTTAAAAGCGATCGAAATTGTTTTTCTTCCTCCAAATGTAACTGCACTTCTTGATAATTCTTGACTTTAAACGAAACTACAAAAAAATCCTTGTAAAGGATATGATAAAAGCCTTGGATAGGAACGAAAAGCTAGAAGTTTCGGTTTTAGATACGATTAACTATGTGCACAAAAGTTGGAGTTCCATTTCATTACAAAGTGTTTCGAATTGTTACCAGTAATCAGCACCTTCATCAGTCAACACTGTTGGATTATTTTAATGCCAGTAAAAGAAAATAAAATGTGGTAAAACAAAATGTGTTATTTTCCACTCATTCATTTGCATGTATTGATTTCTGAAAATCTTGTTTTTCTCACCGAATCCTACAGCAATTCAAAAAAATATTGTATTTCAGTGGGTTTTTTTTTTCAAAAATGCCCACTCCGCTTAAGTCGTCAAAAATGTTCGGTCCCTTGAGTGACGACTTAACGAGGTTTTACTGTATTACGAAATTATTCGATTTTAAATGGAGGGATTTAACGATTAATTAATTAGAATTGACTTAGTCATCCGTTGTCTTCAGGGTTTTATTTGAGCACCAGCGCTGTCGTTTTGTTTTAGGTGTAGTTCGAGGGATTGTTCACAGATGGCAGCACTGTCAAGACCCGCAACCGAAGATTTCGTATATTAACACTACAAATAAGAATTTTTCATTAAATTCTGCAGCATTTCCTCAATTAATGGATCGAAACGTTTCCTACCTTGTTTTTCTACATTTAAAATCGAATAATTTTGTAATAATTATATTCTAATTAATTAAGCAGTGATTTTAACGATTAATTCATTAGAATTGACTTTGTGGTCCGTTGTATCAAGCGTTTTATTTGGGCATCAGCGTTGTCGTTTTGTTTTAGGTATAGTTCGAGGGATTGTTCACAGATGGCAGCACTGTCAAGACACCCGCAACCGAAGATTTCGTATATTAACACTACAAATAAGAATTTTTCATTAAATTCTGCAGCATTTCCTCAATTAATGGATCGAAACATTTCCTACCTTGTTTTTCTACATTTAAAATCGAATAATTTCGTAATA
>JAFIDM010038877.1:0-19019 GCA_023159025.1 Thereuonema tuberculata | reverse complement strand
TGAAGTGGTGGAGGTGGTTTATTAGTTGGAGAGACCGGAAAGGTTTTTCGGGATTTTCTCTTAACTAACCATAACTAACGTTCTGGGAAATGAAAATCGGGTTGTTTCACTTGACAAAAGGCGGGCGATCGCTGGACTGTCATCTGACCCGAATTTCATTCTACTAGTCATGGATCGTTGGCACCATCTACGAACATCAGTCAATTCGTAGCATGTTGATAGAAACGTGAAGAATAATTGTAATTGACGATTTAAGTAAAAATACAATAAAATGAGATGCAGATGAGAATTCAAATGTTTGGCTGTCAAAGGGATTTTCTTTTATCATCTTTATAGCCAGCTTAGAAGCTGCCTGAATGAAAGATATCTTACAATGCCTGCATTATACAGATCTTTGCATAGTGTTGATTGTATCTTATTTACATCTTCAGCAGATTTACGAGTGATACTGTTATTATCACCAAATAGATTAAATCCCATTTGTTAAGTCACCATCGTTCTTCTATCCATTCTTTTGTTCAAGACGTTGATGAAACTAGATTCATGAGGATCTATAACTTCTACAAGACAAAGTCCCTTCAGATACATCTTCCGCAACCCTTATCTCTTCAAGAAACTAATAAGAACTTAATGTATTGTTAAAAAGTGAACTCTGCTGATTGAAGATTGAACTAGGATCTGGACTGTTTGGAGGATGGGGAAGTCTCATTTCTAGCTGTCCTAACCTATGTGTAGCAATAGCAAAGATCAGGAACTTCTTAGTCAGAAGGGAGCTTCTGCACTGCAGTAGTTCATAAGTATTCAATGTTTCAGAGCAAAAGCAAGGGCATTGTTCAATTAAACAAGGGCATATTCTAAAGGCTATACAGTCATTGTGTTTTGATAAAAAAGATACAAAGTAGGGGGGTGGGAATGCTTTTCTGATGGCCAGGAACGAAAATCTCATCAAATTCTCATTCTTACTAAAGTTGAATAACTGATTTAGAGTACTTATTTCCGTGTTTATTTTTTTCCCCATATTAAACTCCAGTTTTATTATATGCTTATCATTTTTAATTTTATAAAAACATTAAATTTGACTTTTTAAGCCTAAGAAAATGCGAATGCGTCTGATGACTCAAACCTAAAAAGCGATTAGTTGTAAGAACTTCTGGGTTTGATCCTCAGGTTGCAGCTTATTTTGAAATGGAAAAGTATTGAATTTATTCATCCAATCTTCCATTTTTAAATCCGAGGTTAAAAGCCCCTTAAATACTTTTTCTTTTTCAAAAGCTTGAAATCTCTCAAAATAACAATAAGAATCCTTCTAATATTGCTTTAAAATTTCCTTCTCCAATTGTAACAATTCAATATCGGACAAAATAAAACTAATGGCTGTGACGTTTGCGAACATATATAAAAACTTTAATATCAAGATGAAGAAAAAATCGGCCATGATGAAAATGATTTGCCTCTACGATTTAGTTACTGTAGTTTCATCTTGTTTCTTGTCTACTTGACTTCTTTACTTTCTTGTCTACTTGAGCTCTTCTTGTGTCTAGTGGTTAAAGTGCATTCCTCAATTAGCTTATTTTTCTTACTTTTTGTTCCTATGTCTTTTGAAGTTCAACCAGTATTATACAGGATCTCTACTTGTCTTAAATCCATATGGAAGTGATATAATGTATATAAATGATTAATTTTGTATTCATTTTATTAAATTAATGAGAAAATAAAATCCCAACAAATTATAAAATTTTTATTAATTCTTCAGTTTCCTCAGTGGTTCAGACGTAAACATTACATTAAAACTAATTTTTTGTTCCTATAACCTTTTTTTTTTTCCCTCTGCAATTTCCAATATTTACGCTTAACGACCCAGGCAAATTGTCAATCATAAATACTGGAGTATGTCAGCTGAATATGTACCGATTACTTTTGATTGTATTGAAAGTTTGTTTAATCATTTTAACTTTTAACAAAATTTCAGTGATAATAATCGTATATATTAATATTGACTAAAATAACATAACAATCTATGTATAGTAAATGACCTAAAGTCGAACTAAAACTTAATTTTTTTTTTTAAGTTTAAAAACTGAATTTGATTCAATTTCTCGTGTTTTTAAAAATAAAAGCAGTTAATTACTCTCGATGATTTCTATTACGACTTTTGTTTCCATTGTAATAACAGAGCACAAATCTGACGGCTTTAATTTTTTTCATTAATGTCTAAATTTCATAACCAAATTACAATCGTATTATGTTTAAATCAACATCGTTGTCATTATTTTTATCCTCTTCTTAAATTCAATGTTCCATTTCGTATTTCCTTTCTGTTAAATGGGTAAAATTTCACTTAAATTTATTCATCTTTGTGGCCTTGCCAGCTTTTTAAAATTTTCGGTTTTTTTACTAGTGATGTTTTACATGTTTTTTTTTTTTTTTTTACATTTTACGTGGGTCTTCTTTTATCCCTAATATTGTTGTTTACAAATGAAATTTAACGTGCGTTAGAACAATTTTTACATTACAAGAAAACAAAAACATATATTCACTGAGCTATCTGGTATTTGTACTGGGAATCGGAGATTTTGTTGTTTATTTTGTTTTATTGGTACTTTATATGTTGTGCAATAGAAGAATATTCTTAATATTGTTTATTTATAGTTTTTTAGCTTATCGTTTACGTTTCTTGGCGTAGTTTAGCCATAATTGCGTACTTCAGCCATGACTTGAGAGCGCCATTAACCTCTCAAATAACTAACTGCAGCTTGCCAGAAAGTCAAACTTCGCTTGTAGGAGTAGCGACTTATTATTGTGATCTGTTTATCACTTAGTCTCTTCATCTGTGCTTGGCAAAATAATTCTTGAGAAAGGGTGCAGAGAAAGAGTACGGTTGTCATGGTAACCCACTATTTGTTTCCTGGGAAAGTGTAGAGTTGCATGCAGGCAGCTTCTGTACTCTACAATAGATGGTTAGAGGGAGGTCGAACTAACATGACAAAGACACGTGGCTTCCACTCCCCACCTGGTGGTTGATGAAGAACCACTGAATCAGAAAACAACACAAGAACATGAAATCTTAGTATTGGGTAGATTTTCTCTAAAAACATTGAACTTCATTCAATCGATCATAGAGTTGGTTGTCAATATATTTGTGTAATTTTTGAAACCTCGTTGTATATCGTGTCAAATATCGATTAGATTGTTGAATAATTCATCGTGTATAGTATGAAGCTTCTTCTTCCACTTATGAGATATTTATTTCTAAAGCAGTCCGCACACGATGCAGCTTTTGCTGTGCAACTCGATGCAATTTAGTTGCACAGAAAAAGTTGCAAACGATAGTCAGGGCGCAAACGATGCAACATTGTTAGCGCCGCCGTGCGAACAACACACGAAGCACAGGACGAATTGCAATGACGTCATTTGACAATACGTTATGAAATTGAAGTGCTGGCATGCAACACAGGAACGGCAATTAACGCCAACCACACAGAAATAATGCGATACTATTATTTAGCTGATCTTATTCGCAGGAGAAGGCAATAATGCGAAATACGAAAAACAATGATCAACAGCCGCTATTATTGAAGTCGAATTGCCAACAATGACGTCCCGTGGCTTTGTTCAGAAATTGGTAAACTGGCAGCAATTATTGTTTTGATTGTTGCAGCGTAAAATTGCAAATACCGAGGTTTATCCAATCCTCTGTAAAATTTTGCCGTATGATATTACTGCATTTACATATAAACTGTATTTATGTGTGAAAGAAAGTAGCAATACTCTGATATTCGATGTTTATTCGCTAATCGCCCATCTGAATCGAAGGAATCTATTTAGACGCCATGTTTTCCCATTCGGGCCGACGTCACGACTGACGTATTCCAACGCTGCACTGTGATTGGGTAATTCCATGCAACTCCGCTTGCAACTTGGTCCATGCAGCTCCAAAAACGCTCTAGGCCAAAAGTTGCACTTGCAACTCTGCCCAAAGCTGCATCGTGTGCGGGCTGCTTAAAGTACAGCAATGCCTACAATTCTAGCTTTAAACAATAATGATCTTTTACCTTATAAGTTTATCTGTCTTCAGCAGTGTAGCCTTGCCAAAATTTTACGATTCTTTTTTTTTAAAAAAAGGGGGAGTAAATTTAGGATTTTGAGATTCGTAAGGGGACGGTGCCAGGGCCCCTTCCTTCCCTGTGTGTTCATGGTATTTAAGTTAGATATCGAAGAAGCGAAGATTTCTGTTTTTCTATTAGTTCATGGCTAAAGTCCTTCGGGGGCCGTTAAAGTATTACGATACTCAAAGGGGGAGAGGGGGTTCAAGCTCTGCTTCTTTTTGCTGACAAAAGAAGGGGGAGAACAGAGCAATGCTTACGTAAGACAAATGTCCAAGCGAGATAGTGAAATATCCTGTAATTTTGACTCTTATATTAATTTGTTGCATTTTAATTCAAAGTTCACAGGAAATACTGAGGAAAAGTCGGTTTTAATTGATTGTTCAGTTGGTTTTTAAAAATGTGCTTACGTAAGATTTGCCAAATCATTACTGTCCTCCAAATGAGAGATGGCCACCCTGTTTTTGTGAGATCTGCACATGTATTATCGATTAGTCTGGTCAGGCACTTCCGTCTGATGTTATGACAGGACGCCGCCATTACGGTAAAGGCTTGTTACTTTGCAAAAGAGCATTGTATTTATAAATAATATATATTTATTTATTTATATAAATACTTATTGTTAGCAACTGGTATTGAAATAACGCTAAATAGTCGAGAAGTTTTAATTTGGCGTTATCAACATGTCTTTCTCAGTGAAAACAGACTACGTCATCCATTGTGACAGGATAACATAATTGATCAGCTACCGGAAAGACTGCGCAGTTCAAACTTCCGCCGGCCAACTTTCATTTTAATAATGAAATGAATAATGAGGACAATAATAGTAAAGAAACTTTTTTTTATAATAAACAAAACAAAAAACATTCCTGGTATGAAAATTCCAGAAATAGCTCCGTGAATCTTTTAATTCTTGTGCGTTTTTTTATTTTTATTTTTCCTTTACACTTAAACATACTAACATTCTTATGAAAGTTAAATTTTTCTGTTATTTCATAAAAAAAAAAAAAAAAAATCCTTTTTAAGCTAAGCGTTGTTGGGATTGATTTATCGCACTTTTAATTCTTTATTTATATTTCGATATTTTTTTTTTTTTTAACTGTAGGTCATTATTCTGTTTCTTTGTTTCTTTTGATTTCACTGAGCTATGAGGATTGGGTGAATCCAAGTGATGATAGCTAGGAAGCTTGAAAATTTGATTCCCGGTACGAAAATTCCAACAATAGCTCAGTGAATCTCTTTAATGTCGTTTTTATCTTTTTAATCTTCTGATACAAGTATCAGAAGACTTATATTCCCGTTTTGTCGGGGACAAGTATCATTAAAATCTCATTAGCAACAATGACAACAATCGCAAACATTGAGTTATTCGCAACAATCACATTTTTAACAGTAAGTCTATGAAAATATAATTGATATTGCCTTAATTTCCTATCAGAAGATGTTGCGTAGCATTGTGATTGGTTTACTAATCGCTATCCCTATCTTGTTATTTTTCCTTACTACACAGAAATGCAATATTTTTAAAGGAAATAGGATTTATTTAAAGTTACGTAAGGAATTATTTGTTCAAATTTAATAATTCTTTATTTTATTTAGTTTGGTCTAACTAACATTATTAATTTATTTTTCTTTATGAGATTCGTTTTAGCTTGTAAATCCCACCCCTTTTCCCATCCGGATACGACATGCTTTAGTTGAACTGCGAGGATCATCACTGTTCCCTCTCCCATTTTAAATCTCTGTACGTCCAGGACTTACGTGGATGCCATACGATCGCAGATGGAGCAACGGGCGAGCGTTGAACTAGTCTTTCAACTCGACCTCTTATCTATATCTATAAGGCTCTATCTATAATCTCCACATGCTTTGCTAACGAGACACAGCATTACACAATTTTAGCACTAATTGAAATTAAATGAAAGAGAACTAATACATTAAAAACAGACAAAAAAAAGTTTCAGGTCCACTTTAAAATCTCTAACTCCCCGAGTTAAGGATTATCAAGGAAGGGGGGGGGGGGAATCGGAAGGTTCGCGAACGGCAATAAACGTATACAACTACATCGTAAATTCTACAAAATAAATAGAACTATTTACAAATGACATTGTTTGAATTTACACATCCAATGATTAAACACAAAATTACAACGATTAAAACGTTAAAAAGGATCTAGAAGTAAGAGGATCTGAATACGTACGTTGTTTTATCTAGTTCTTAACCCCCTTTAAAAAACCGTTCCTTCCCTCTGGAAGTCGTCGTGTAAATGGATTGTGGTGAGAATTAACTGAGTGGATGATGGACTGCCCTCTGTTGAGGAAAAAATGCGTAAACCAAAGTGGTGCGTCGTCTGCTTGTCTTTTTTTTTTCTTGTATTGTGTTATATTGTATTGTACGTGCGCAGTTAAATGCCATATTCCAAAATGTTACGGGTAGATAAATCCTGATTATAACTACCTTGAAGTTTTATCATGGCCGATTCATAAAAGCGGCGTAGATATTCATCCTTAAATTGTCCAAAGACAATCGGGTGCGCCGTGTCCAATTCATGGGACTTCTTTAAACAATGCTGGGCTGTATGGACGGCCCCTACATGCTCATTTAGGCGTTTCTTTAAGGCCCTTTTTGTTTACCCAATATAAATGCATTGGTTTTCATTTTGCACGGATTTACATTTTATCCCATAAATGGTGTTTAGTTTTTCCAATTTTTTTTGGTCTCTATTATGATTAGGTACCTTTTTTTCGATTAAGACATGACGAAAAAATGCATAGCAAATTAAAACCTATCCTTCATAAACATGAAATAGGTTTAGCTTATAAACCCAATAATAGTATCGTAACATATGAAAGTATTGCGTATCTTTTAATATTTTTTCTTTTATTTTCTTTTCGATTATGGTTGCTACCATTATTACTACTATGTTGCCTAAAATCCTTATCATTGGGTGTCGAATGGAAACTTCTATTAGCCATTTCTTTATATAGTAAAATCCCGCTAATCCGGCACCAATAATCCGGCACATTCAATAATCGGGCATCGGTATAAGGATTTTTTTACACTGAATAAGCCTTCCGTTTTATAAGTATTAACAACAATATTGTATGTACTTAACTTAATATATAATGTCTTAGTACTGTACTATATTACTTAATGTACGAAATACAGTAACTGTACTGTATTGAATGTACTGTATTAAAGTATAATACTACATAAAAATATATTTTGTTGTTTTGTTTTTAACCTTTTCCATCACTACCGAAATCAGACCGCTAAAATAGAGAGTCAAAAGGGCTATTAATAGGTATTAGGCCATTTTTCCGTGTTCTATTGTGATTTCTATTTCCGCTATCCTCGCAATAACGGCTATTTTTAGACGGCGCTCAGTAATCCGGCATTTTCGTTAATCCGGCACTGCCGAAGTCCCGAACATGCCGGATTAGCGAGTGTCTACTGTATTTAATTGTTTGGAAGGATTTCTTTTTATTGCGAAGTAAATACTTCTTATAAAAAACTTATTTGGAAGGAGAAAATATGAATATAGAAATTTGAAGAGGGTTACCCGCAGTCCTTGCCGAGCAGCTAAGGCTGGGGTAGGTGAAGCAGATTGCAACTGAAGAGAGGGTTTAGGGGAGAAAGATTTTAAAGATTAATCCGCAAACTGGCGGTGGCCCGTCAGATGCTCGACGTATATGTCTCGGCTCCAGCGAATGGTGTCCGAGACTATAAGCCGCTTCATCAGACGGGCGTAGGAGTGGCGAATGAGGAGAGACCGGAGAACAGCTTCGTTGAGAAAGTCCCATCCTCCGAGGGCTCCAACGACGAAGGCATCTATCTACTGTGGGGTCGAATCCGAGGGATTGGAAGTGAAGTGCAACAGGTGTGTACTTCTTAATCTTCTCGGCACGAGCCAGGTCGAACGCAGCGCGCCTGTTCTCGAACGGAACGGTCACATCGACAATCCTCACTGTCTTGTTGGAGGTGTCGATAATGACCAAGCCCGGGCGCCCTTGTTCTCCGTAGCCAGGTCTGGTTGATGCGGATCTCTACATTGGGGGCTGGGCGGATGGCGCCGCGCAGTCTGTCGAGAACCGCGTTGTGTCGTCTGGTGATGGTTGCCATGTGTGGTCTGCAGTGGCAAAGGACGTGGGGTAATGTCTCTCCGGGATCTCCGCATCTCCTATATCTTCGGGAGTTGGTCCCTCTTGTTTCGGTGAAACGCCGGCATCCGTTGAGTGGCACAACACCCAGCCTGGCTCGGTGGATGAAGCTCCACTCGGCGAATCGGGTGTAGTTCCCCTTCTGCAGGTAGTGGTTGGAGGCAGAGCAGCTTGATGTTATGTCGTACACCTTCCCCTGATCGGGTTTTTTTGAGGAGTGACTCGAGGAAGGTGTTACGCTGCCTGCCTCAGGGAAGATTCGCACTTCTTCACGGCTCCGAAGTTCCCCGGAAGGTAGAGGGACATCTGGCCGTCGGTGACCCTCCACTCGACTTTGAACTTGGCACGGAGGCGTCGGGTGGCGGGCCGGAGATGAGTACAGATGGAGGGGGGTGTCTGCTGCGTAGATCTGGAGGTCCCCCTCCATCGAGCCGTTGAAGAAGGCGGAGATCTCGTCGGGAGTTGCAGGGGGCCGTACGGGCTTCGAAGCAACAGTGGCGACCGTGGCGTTGGCAAGTGCGGCGACCGTGGGGTCCGGGGAAGTGAGCAGCCGGAGAGCGTGCGCGGAGTGCTGCGTCGAGTGGAGTGTGGTTGGGAGGAGGTGTGCTGGTTGATGGAGTCGCTCTGGCAGGCCGAGGCGCTCTAGCTGGTGGAGGTGCTCTGGAATGCGGAGGCGCGCTGGCCGGCGGAGTTGTGCTGGCAGGCGGAGGTGCAGCGATTGCCGTGATAACGGCAGTTGGTGAAGCAGGTGCGGCAGTGGGAGCAAGCAGGCAGTCGGGAGTGTGAAGCTTCCCTATCCTGAGAAGGGAGAAGGGGCGTGGCAGTATTCACAGTGGAATGCCAGTGTGATGGGTGGCTTGTGGGTCTTCAGGTGTCTTCTCAGGGCCTTGTGGGTCTTCCTGTTCACTGGTGGGCAGAGGGATG
Organism: Thereuonema tuberculata; assembly: GCA_023159025.1. Lineage (NCBI taxonomy): Eukaryota > Metazoa > Arthropoda > Chilopoda > Scutigeromorpha > Scutigeridae > Thereuonema > Thereuonema tuberculata. The sequence continues at coordinate 9,832 of JAFIDM010038877.1, read as the reverse complement.
GCGATGGAGTGAACAGAAGGGTCCAGGTTTGGGGGAGCACGACGGGGTGCTGTTGGCGGTGAACGTCGGCAGATCTCCGCATAGGTTGGACCGCCGTCTGCCGGGAGAGGAGGTGGGATGGTGAAGTTGTCGGCACCAGGCGGCTGTCTGGTGCGTTGCTGGCGTCGGGTCCTTTGCGGGAGCGGTGGTGAAGGCAGCAGAGGCGTTTGGAGAAGTGCGGCAGGTGTCTCCAGAAGAGGGGACCTGCGCGGCTGTGAGATGTAGGTTGGAGGCGTCACCCTGATGGACATCAGCGGTGGCGGGGAAGGCAGAACAGGCGGCATGGAGGTCTATTTCTGCAATAGTTCCCCGCCTGAAACAGTGTGCCGCTGGAGTCGGTTTAACGGCGGCCAGGGAGGCAGGCGCGGCGATAAGGTGGGGAGTGAGCACCGGCGGTGCATTCGGGAGTGGGCGGCGTTGGTGTGTCAGGTGTTACCGCCGCTGCTTTCTCCACTCCCGGCAAGTCGGGAGTGGTCGGCGCTGGTGTGGTAGGCGTTGCCGGGTGTATAGTTGGCGACGGGGACCGGCTGGTGCTCCGTTCAGTCGTCGTCAGCGGGGAAGACAGATTCCCAATGGCCGATGTCGCCGACTGAGGTGGGGAAGCCACGGGAGAAGGCGCAGGTGCTGCCGGGACATGAGATGGGTCCTTGGGAGGCAGCCTGGGCGTAGCCATATGGTCATTCCTGGAGTAGATCGTCCGGCTGGTGTAGGACGTCTGGCGGCGGTCGAGGAGCTCAAGGCGGCGTAGTCGTTCAGATGCCGTCGGCCGAGGCCTAGGGATCTTTGACGTTCGCGGCATGGGGGAGCTTGACGTGGGGGAGCTCACTGGCGTGAGTGCGGCGGGCACGTTGGCGGATGGGGCCGCGGGGGAGGTAGAGCTGGCTGGTAGCCGGGGAGTGGACCCATTGGTCCCTGATGTCGGTAATTTCCGTTCCCGTGCCACAACCGTCGGCCGGCGACTAGCGCCGCCTGGCTTAGGCTCTGGAGAGAGCGGGTCAAACTCGAGCATCACGAGACCGAAGACGAGCAGGTCAAGCCTGGCCTAACGCCTAATGGGAAAGACCGTTTCCCTATCGACTTAAGGCAAAACGTTCGGCGTGCGGCGGTGCTCTGAAAAGAGCGCGCTCACCACACTCGAACTGGCCTATCGAGCCGATAATAAATAAACGATCGGTAGCAGAGGATATAAACGTAACAGTTAGTTGATGCTTTTGTCTGTCTGTATTAGTAAATGGAAATAATAAATTACAGACAAGTGACAATGTGAATTTTTGAGAAAAAAAAAATCCTTACAATATTTCTTAATGGTAAATAGTGTTGAATATTATAGTAAAATTGTATTCTGATATCAATTAACATATCATTTTCTTTCTTATTCTTGGAATATAAGATGGGGGGGGGGGTTAATTTTTTCTTAAACTTATTTTTCTTATTGTTACATTTCCTTTTTGGTTTGGATTTTCTTGTTTGATCTAACAAGTGTAATTAAATGCCGTTGGAACCTGAGGTTTCTTGAGTGCACTTGAGCACCTTTTTTTTAATTGTTTATTTTGTTCGGGAGCCACTTTTGGGAGCGAAAATGACTTCCATTTATGCTTCGCGCCTTTCTGGGTTTGTCATCAAGGGAGGATGGATCGGGCTGATAAGTCTCTAAGCAGGACAAAACGGCCGTTCCCTGTTCAAACTCAAAGGCGTGATTTGTTTATTTACGTGCAGTCTTTGAAAGTTTGGTTTTCATTGTCTTTTATGTGAAAAGGCTGGATATTTTTCAATTATAATTTTTTTTTATATATATTCTGAATTTGCACTTGCCAAATAACAATGTTTTGAACACGTCCGAGGAAGTCCCAAGCCAGGGACGAAACGTCACTTGACAATATTTTATTGTAAATAGTTTTTGGACGACTATCGTAAATATTTTACGATTAGGATATTTTTTAAATACATGCAGCATGCTATTTTAATAATTTCAGTTTTGAGATTTAAAAATTGTAAAGAGAATGGACCACTTGAGGATAGGCGGGGCTTCGTAGTTACAACATATCCCACCAGGCTACTGCTTCGCATGTGGGATAAACAAAGTCATGTGCTTTGTTTTAACTGGTGTTGATATAGAAGAAATATTATATTAAAGAAGGATATTCCGAGCGTTTTTATAGAATTATTACAATAAGGATCTGCACAGTACTGAACCATCCGTCTTGAAATATCAAAAAATCGACGATTGTTTAAATAATTCACAGAAAGTTATATGTTTGTTTATCCCACAAGCTCTCGCCGCATGTGGGATACACGTCATACGTGATATGTTTTTTGGTTTTGTTTTCCTTCTCAATCTTGTATATTTTATAACTAATTTTAGAATATTCGAAAAGAATAACAATAATCAAAGTTACCAATGTAATGAGTTATTTTTAACTGTAGTTCCTATATATTGTTATTATTTTTAACTAGAAATCAATGGTCTCAATAGCATTCTTAGGTTATTCACATTGCCTAGATAGGAAAGGACAGAGAAAGTATTCAGTTAGCTAGAGATGCTTTTGCGCCAAGAAAGATAAAAATTAGAAGAAAAAGAAAAGAAAAGGAAATGAAAAAAACTAAGCTGCGCCATTAAAATCTACCAATCAACCAATACATACATACATACACAGTAATTCAATCCGAAGATTGGTTGAAAGTCCACGGAACCCTAGTGACCCCCGAAGGGCGACCCCTAGGAGAAACCGTAACTTATTCTTGGGAACAGATACTGAAGTGGTTTCCCGTTGCCTTCTCCAGGACGCCATTACGGAATGACGTCAGACCGAAGATAAAGTGAAGAAGAGGCTTACAACACAGGAAAGGAAATTGAAACATCCATGCTCACAACCGGGATTTGAACCCGGGTGCCAGCACACTGGCCTCACGGCAGACCGACGCCTGAGACCGCACGACCACGCCGGCGCGGCTCAATCAACAAAGTTCACCAGTTTTAAGATTCATTCCTCTGTGTGGCCTTGCTATTTTTTAATAATTATTTTTTTCTTACGTAAATCTTCTTTTAGCCCTACTATTCTCGTTCTTTGTTTCTTAATAGTTTTGTTATTTAATGTATGTTGTTCGGTAGATATTTCTACTTTACAGGTTTGGGCTAACTTTTTACCTAGATAGTTATTGATTTTAATGGCGCAAAAACAGTTCACTTTATTAGGGTAGTTGGATAATGAAACGTGTGCGCATGCGCAGTCCCTTCACCATCTCCATTTCCCCTCGTAATATTGGTAAATCAGAATATAGCTTCAAGAAGATTCATCACGTACTTAAAAAAAAAAAAATTCACTCTTTGAGCATTTTAATTTTACAGTGAAATAAGCATCTTTTCTACAGTATTATGGGTTTTGTCACCTTGACGCGCCTAAGTTGTTTGGTTTTTTTTTTTGTTTTTGGGGGGGGGGGGGGGGGTTGTGGAGTGACATTTGCTAAATTATTGAAGGTGGAGTAAAAAAAAAAACTATAGATTTTAGAACTCCAACTCCAGTCCTGCTTTTTATGTTCTAGTGTCGTAATTTTAATGTTTAATGTTTTAAAATGTTTTCCTCTTTGCAAAAATAGGAGTTGATCCTCAAGTCTCGATTACTGCCAGTATTGAAACAACTTCTGTTCTAAAAAATAAACATTTCTATATTTCCGGTTTTTCGGTCATTAGAAGTTTAAAAAACATACAATGAAATGCAAACCTCTACATAATAGAGGTGAATTATTCTTAAAGTGTGTCCACCACAAGATGAGACTTAGCCACGCTAAGTAATAGGAATGAGGGTTGGAAAAGAAAAATTTTGGGAAAAAAAAAATAGGAGAAATTTTAAAAATACTTACTATTAAAGAAGAAAATATTTATAAAATAATTAGTTATTTTTTTTCATTATTTTGATTATTTTTTTCCCCTATTGACATTATGAATAACATTTATAGATACAATTAGATCAAAATTATTATTCGTTTTATTAATTTGAATAATTTATATAGTTTTCTAATCTTGGTTAAAAATCTTTCAGTCAAATTAATTGGGAAAAATATAATTCTAAAACACTACTCTGAATTTTTAACTTTTAACTTTGTAGATTAATTAACTTATAGAAAAGAAAAGAAATGTAACAGTTAATAATTATAATTTTCTCATCAATTGCGTCAGCGATTAATGAAATTTTAACCTTTTTAATACTTTTTAAATTATTATCACACCTATATTACAGGTATTCTTTATTTTTGAATACCTAATAGGACTGGCGAACAGTAAAATAGTAAAAAAAAGTCAAGAATTCGTAACTGTATTTAACGAAATTACAAACTATCTTTCATTATTAAAAATTTAAATCATCACTTGCAATATTGTTGATTATTTTTGATTATTCTAACAATTTTATTTTGGTGTTTTGATTGAATATTATTATTACAAATAATATTATATTATTTTAGATTTATTTTCATTTCCATTATATCAAAGCTTGCAGTTATAATTCTAATAATAGTAATAACTGCATGAATTACATTTTTTTTTTTTTTTTTTATTATGATTTTAAATACAAAAGTTACAGTCCCGTTAGGAATGACAAATTCCTATCAACAGGTTCTGAATATAGGTATACTACAAGTATTTGATATTTTTTAACATTGTATTCAAAATTAATTAAAGTGATATACAAGTGATTTTTGTCAAGTAGACCGCTAGGTGATAATTTTCAAAAATTTTAAATTAGGCAGTAACAACTATGTATAGAGTTAAATAGGTAATATGATTTAAAAGTTAAAATAATTTTCTTATGTATATTAAAGTTACCTATGTTTAGCTTATTTTTGTCGAGTACAGTAAGAACTAGTAACAATAAATATTAAGGACATTGGTAGTAAATTGAACAAAATACTTAATTGAAACAAAAGAAATTCATGCTTGTAATGTCTCACTTGTTTTCTTTGTAATTAGAATGTAATTAATAGGATTTATATCAGCCACTTTTTTAATAGTTTCTTTACATACGATATTCTTCCATTTTTTATATATATAGATGAAAAAGATGAAAATATATTCAACACTATATATATATATAAGTATATAGTTGAAATGCCTCTTTCCATAGTCATTGTATATTAGTGGATAGGGAAGATGGATATTTTTCTTGTTTCTTAGATTATATGAGGATTTTTGTTTTTCTTCTTTCTTGTGCTCAAAGATTTTATAATAGTTTTTAATTAGTATGTTGTATATGAATTTTTGTTTGGGATTTAGTATTCTGTATTGAAGTTTTTTCTTTAATACTCAATTTTCTTCAAGCAAGATGTAAACGATAAAAGTAATCTTTAAAATTTTATTTTGCAGATTAATTATAGGTTTTAAACAACTGTCATTGGTGTTGGCCCAAATGTTAGCAGCATAATTTATGTTCGAATCGAATAAAGCATTATATAACAACATTTTAATCCGCGTTGGAAGTATGTCTTTTGTATGATAGAATATGTATGACAATTAAATATCTGGGCTTAATAATAAATGAAAAATTTTGTTGGAATAATCACATTAAAATGTTACATAAAAAGCTAAACAAACTGTTTTTGTGTACTGTAGTACTGAACAGCTTTTACATTCATATGGTGAATTGTGAAGACAGTTATGATGGTGAAAAAAGATTTTTGGCTTATCTGTTATTAGTCTTTTTTTTTGGACATATTAGCATTAGTTTTGTTTTGTCTTCATTTATCTGAAGTCTGATAAATTACAAAAAGATTTAATTCGAATACAAAATTGGATGCATGACAACACTTATTTCTGTAGTGCAGTTCCCATTCGAATAAATCATTATATCATCAGCATAAATATGTATGTAACATGATTTTATTACCTGAAATATATCGTTGATGAAAAGTAAGAAAAACAAAGGGCCTAGTTGTGAACCTTGAGGAACTCCATTTTGGATAGTTTTCATGTCACTGTAAATATTGTCAATTGACACTAAGAATAGAAAAAATCTTTAAGTAGTCTTTAATAATTTCATATAGTGAGCCTCTGATTCCAATATTGTACTGTTTTTTTTAATAGTATTTTCATGTCAATGCTATCGAATGCTTTGCTTAGATCAATGGATATAAGAAGAATTAATTTATTTTTATTTAGGTTGTTATTTATGTTATTTGAGAAGTTTTCAAATAAGTTATTCGTACCTTAGAACAATATGCATACCAGAAAAACAGAGTTTATGATTTGATATTTATTAAGGTAATTATTCATTTTTAGGCAAATATAGTTTTCGATAATCTTATTTATTATCGGCTGAATTGAAATTGGTCTATAGTTTTTAAAATTTAATATATCACTTCCTTTGTAGATAGGAACAACTTTTGAAATTTTTAAGTTGTCTGGATATTTTTTATTGTCTATAATTTTCATTAATAGCAACGTATTTATATCTGCAAAAATTTCTTTATTATCCTTGATTTCTCTGACTTTGAGATTATCAAAAATCAACGGATTTTTTGTTTTTTAGCTTATTGATTATTGTCTTTGAGAAACCTGACTATCAAGAAATGTTAAATATATAGTTTTGCACATATGCAATGAGGTAAATTTATAATCTTTTATCACATTTTAATACATTTCTTCCAACAATTGAGAATTGGTTGCAAAACTTGTCACTAACAATTTTTTCTTTATTGTAAGATTTAATGCTTTCCGTTAGCTGTTTTAATTCTGTATTTTCAGGTATTTTGCTGTTCTTCCCTAATATTTTGGTTATTTCATTCCATTGGCTTTTTGGAGAATTTAATTCATTATTGAATTTATTTTTATAGTATTCTTTTTTAAGCCTTTTCAATTTGCTATTTAGTTTATTTCTTATGAACTTTTACAATAATTATAAATTATTATTAGTTTTGTTATTTTTCCATTTCCTAAACAAATAGTCTCTCTCATTGATTTGTTTTATGATGTCGCAGGTGATCCATGATTTGTTGTTTGTTCGTTTCTTTTTGTTCTCTAGTTTAATATATTTTGTTGTTTTTGATTCAGTTATTTCTGTTATTATCTTATTATAGATTTCGTTAGTATCATTAATGTTATTTTCGGAGCTTTCCTGTAATACATTATTTATGCCTAACTCTAGTTTATTTTTGTTCAAATATGTAGTTTTTTGGCTTTGTTGATTTCTTTTATCGTCAACCTTATCCGATCACTTCATAGAGATAATATTTTGAACAAATACTAACAACACAAATCAAACTAAAAACGATATTACATCTTTACATATAATCCCCGTACTTTTACTATTAATACATTTATCTCTTAAGAATATATGATCTATACAGGATTTGGTGGCTTTTTTATTTGTTATGATATGTCTGGTTACACCATTTATACAATTTTTGAAACCATTGGAATATAGGCATTCCAGATATTTTAAAGTAGTTACATCTTTATTTTTCTTCCATAGATCAATATTGATATCTCAAAGAATTATAAGAATACAGTTTTTTTTTTTCATTGATATTGTCATTGAGTAAGTTCTTCATTTCTTCAATGAAAGATATTCTACTTAAATTTGGAGGTCTATATATTCCAATTACTATAAACGTTTCGTTATTAGTTGAATCCTTGAATTCTGCAATACAATTTTCACAGTGGTTTGTGCCAATTTTGATTTCTTTAAAGGTAAATTTCTTTTTAAAAAAGATGATTATTCCTCCCCCTTTTTTGTTATTTTCTCTAACTTTTACTAAAGAATTCCAGTTTTCTAATTTATACAAGTACTTTACTTCAGTTAAAATTATTACGTCAAAGAGAACAGACTAAACTGGGATCTGTTTTCTTGCAAAATAAATAATTCTCTTCCTGTGATTGTTTGTTATGAGTGAGCGAATATTTAGATGTAGAATGATTTTGGAAGAATTTGTAGGGTTATTGATATTATTCATTAGATCAGAATTATCTTTTATATTTGAGATTGACTTAATTATATTGTTTATTTCTATATCAAACACAGTAATCCTAAAATCTTTTTTTTTTCCCCAATGGCTGAAATTGAACAACAAATTACAAATTTTTACTTTTACCTTATTTTAATTTGCTCAGATCCGCTTCATCTTTGATTCTAATAATGTTTGAGTCGTCATTTTTTCTTATGAGAATTTTAGAGTCTTTCACCCAATCATATTTGAAGCTCTTTTCCCTAGCCTTTGTTTTTGTTTGCCAAAAAAGATTTTTCATCGCACTGGTCAGGTTTTCATTTATATACACCGGTGCATCATCACCATTGAAATGGAGATCATTGTTTGATATTCTTTTTTGTTTCTTCCTTTCCAGCCACTTGTTCCTAGCTTCCAGTGATTTGAATTTCACAATAATCGGAGGTTGCTTTTCCTGATTTTTGGCTGGTATTCTGTGCGCCTCGTCAATATCTTTTTGTTTCTTCTACATTTATTTTGGTACACAAAGATGAAAACCTAAATGCCTTGCTAAAAAATCTGAATGTGTGTTTGACACCATGAATTTCTAAGTTCAATTTTCTTGAATTCTGCTCGATATCGTTTATTTTCTTTTGCAGATCCTTAATTTTGCTGTCTTTCTCTTTGGTGTCTTGTCTTATGTTATCAATTGTTTTCTTCAATCTCACCTTTGGATTCTCACTGATCTCTAATTTCTGTAATTAATGTGTCCATTGCATCAAGAAACGTCAATGATTTTAAAACCTCTTTTCATATTTTTCAGCAAGTTTTTGTAATTTTCTGTTCATTTCGCTTAGGATTGTTCTAAGGTTGTCCTGGGTTAGTTCAGTTTCTAACTCTTTTTCATTGTCTGTTGTTTTGTCTTTTTTGGGGGCCGAATTGTTTTTCCTTGATGATTTCCTAGACACAATGCAGCTCGCAATACACACAATGCAGATTCACAACAACAACAATAATAATATTTTTATTTTTTTAGTACTAGTGCGAATGCTAATGGTCTTAATTTAGAACTTTTACAAATATACGAGGAACTTTATGGGATTTTTTTTTTTAACTGTCAACAATTAATTGTTAAATAAAACACATTAATTAATATATACACTTCATGTTAATAATAAGTAACAAATATTTAAATTATGAAAAATCATAATTGTATAAACAAAAAATATAAATACAACTGAACATATGAAATACGACTTATTATATATTTATAATTTAAGAACTGTTTTCTATATCGTTACGGTTAAAATGTATTTGTTAGTTATATATAAGAAAAGTAGATAAACATCATCATCAATTCCTCTGTTATAAACAAGAAACGATTTGCACTGAAAATAGAAAAAAATATCTACCCCTCAAATGGATTTGTAGAACCGTCCCGTACCACGTGACATAGGCGTGGCAAAGTCTCATCTTGTGGTGGACACACTTTATTAATGACATTCTTTACCAACTCCCAGGAACAAAATAAAGATGTTTAAAAAATTTACACTTTACCAATACTTTCCAAGAGATTCTTGGTGAGATATTCTACGTAGCTAACTGCTATTTATTTTGTGTTAAATAAGAAGGATTGTGGAATAATGATAATGGAATAAGTTAATCCGAGTGTGGCTTTCCTCACAAAAGTGTACGTATAACTTGTAGAAGATGTCGAAATAATTCACATAAGCTGAAAATTTTCAATCATGTCATAAATATAGTAGTTCTAATTTATTTATTTATTCATTTATTTATTTCTTAATAAATATTTAAGATATTTCTTGCAAAAATGTTTGTCATGAATAACTATTTAATTATCTTATTTTACAGTCCAGATTTC
>JAFIDM010038876.1:52977-75853 GCA_023159025.1 Thereuonema tuberculata | reverse complement strand
TTGTGGGTTGACACATTATTGCATAACAATTCATATAACCAATCAGTCAGCCAATTGGCAGCGGTCCTGGAAATGGATGACCTCAGGAATAGCCCAGTCTGACATCAGATAACAGTATTCAACTTATTAAAATGTCCACTGACCAATGGGAACATTCACACTGAGCATTGAGAAGTTTTGTCATGAGGATTATACACTACACAGGACATAACAGATCACCGTCTTGCCATTGTGGCGAAGCTTTGAATTGTTGACAACATCCATAGTCCCACAAGGGCAGTATGATACTTCAGTCAGAGAGCTTCATAGCAGTTACTCTCCAACATCAGCCAATTGTGAATTTGGAGGCCTGGCATTTTGGGAGGCCATAGCACTAGTGCACTCCCTTCTAGAATGATGACCAATGTATCATGGGACTTGCCGATTTCCATTCGTGGAAATTGGTAGGCCGTATAAAAGCAGCAGGGATGATACCATATGTGGCATGATGTCGACTCATCTCCAAATGTCTTTGCATACCAGTCTCTTCCCACAGTTACACTCTTTGGAGGAGTGGCAAGATCTTCAGTCTCCACCACTGCTCCTGGTAAGGAAAATGCACAGCTTTTTTTATGCGAGTCTCACAAAAGGCCATTCTTTTCCTTTTTTCCTCATCAAAGGAGGTCAAGGATGTAAATTGTAGCAGGGGAAAAAAAGTATCTATTTAATGGGAAAAAACAATAAGATCCACGACCAAAGTCCTTTTGTAGATTGTCAATTAAAGTTCTCTTTGGTCACTCCTGAGGTTTTCAGATATCAAAGATATTCTTTTGTCCAAGCCAGGATTGGCAGGAAACAGTGAGTCAAGCTGGGCTGTTTCTGGGAAACACCGGGAGTTTCGCACAGTGAGGAATGGGGGAAAATGAAAACGGGCAGAGATATAAGGTAGACACTAAGAATATGATTCAGAAGGAAGGAGAGAGAGAAAGACAGATAAATATGGTAAATATTCATACTCACTTTGCACTATCTTTTTTAATTCTGTCTTCACAAGGGATATCGCCACAGAAAGGAGCTACTATAATATGCTTTTGATCAAGCTTGTTACAAAAGTCATTCCACTCATGAACAGTTGATAAGTGGTCATCTAATTGTTGCTTAGCCCTGCAATGGAAATTTAACAATTTAACTTAATTGCTTGTAAATGAACGCTATAGCCTTTTAAGCTATTATTAAATCTAAATAATTCAAACATTTTCTACTGATATTAATAATAAAAAAAAAATCCTTAATAAAAATTTACTTGTATATTAGACTAATAGGAATTTTTTTTTTTGTTGACTGCTTTGCCTTTATGATATTTAAAATATAATCAGTGTCTTTTGAAAACAAACCTTCTAAATAAATTGTCATGAATTTCGATTAGCATTTTACTAATATCTTTTTCTACATCTTGTTCTTTCAGCGTGATTTTCTCGCCTGTATCTCTTCGTACTGCTACATACTGTTGAGATTTCATGTCACGAGGGCCAATTTCAATACGAATAGGCACACCCTATTAAAATGAATCAAAAGGTTAACTATTTTGTTTTTCTTACTAAATATTTCTATTCTGATTTGAAACTATTCTCAGTATAGATTTATACTCTTTACCTTTAATTCCCAGTGATTGAATTTCCAACCAGGAGAATAGTTATCACGATAGTCACCTTTACATCTTACATTTCCTTTCAAAAGCTTTTGTTCATAAACTTGGCACTTTTTCAAAAGCTCATCTTTTTCTTGTTGAGGAAGGTTAACAGTTATTCCACAGGGGATGATTACAACCTAGAAATTGCAAAATGATTATAACAAACATAGTTTTCGAATCATCTTAAAATAAAGGAGGGATTGTTAATCTAAGCAAAATGTCCCTGGGTTAATTAATTTCTATTGTTTACTAAAAACATTCAGGATTCATCTTTAAAACACAATAGACAAGGCTAAAACATATTAGGCAGAATGAACAATTCCTAATACATGCATCTGAATGCTACTTCACTATTACCTGTTTTATCATTTTGATGATTGTTTAAAAGAGAACTTACTTGAATGCTGGCAACTTTAGGAGGTAAAACTAAGCCAGAATTGTCAGCATGGATCATAATCATCACTCCAATGGTTCGGGTGGTCAATCCCCACGAGTTTTGAAACACAAATTTCTTATCATTTGTTTCGGGGTCTTCAAACACGATCTCAAACATTTTGGAAAAGTTCTGGCCCAAATGGTGTGAGGTTCCACCCTAAAAATTTAAGTAATGATAAAAATTATTATTGATAAATAGCTTGCACTGCAATTTTTGTGAATTGAATAAAAATTCAAGTAATTATTTTGCCTTTAAATCCCAGTTTCCATTAAAATAATTAGACTTACTTGAATTCCTCTGCCGTTGGCAGGTATATAAGCTTCAACTGTGGTTGTAAAATCCCCACCAGCAAATTTCTCTTTTTCAGTCTTTTTTCCTTCAATAACTGGAATAGCTAATAATTCCTCATAAATTCTTCTGTAAAGTTCTAGTATATGATAAACCTAGACAAATATTAGAATATGTTTAGTTATTAGCATAAAAAATATATATAGATTACAGAATATTTGTATGTAAATCATTCATCCTCAAAGAATGAGGAATCTCATATTACTTAAGACGTATTCTACATCTATTATGTATTTATAAAATCATGAAATTCCTGTAGAATTTTGTCTACATGTCTATCGGAACATACTGCAATCTGAAAGGCCAAATTGATGTTTCAATGACATCTGAAGCATCCGTGATTTGATGATGCTGCATACTATCATCTATTCAACATACCCTTCAAATAACATCAACAACTGTCACTAAATGAAAAATAAAATCATAAAATATAATCCTGCACCAACTCTCAATCATGCAGAAGAAAAACTGTCTATCTTGGATTTTGCTAGTTAAGTCTTAGGTAATAATACAAATGCCTTACTTGATTACTGCATTTCACCTTACATTTTAATCACTTAACATCCTAACAATTTCCATCGTTAAAAAAGTGTATTCACTTATTTAAAGGATAGATTTTAAGTGTACTGATCCTGAACAAAGCAGAGAAAAGGGATTCTTGTGATACAAATGACAATAACCCACTAAGCATTTTTTTTTATTTAACTTAGAAAGGATAACCAAGTCTCTAATGATGGAGTAGATTTAAAATTGCCCTGCTACAGTTTGACAATTCATCTCCTATATACTGAAAAATTCCAGGTTTTCCGTCTGCAGTACAGAGGTGCTTCTTTGAAAACAAGCCATGAAGAGAAATGGAACTGGAGAAGGCCCTTCCGGCTAATTTAGTAGCCATCAGACAGTTTGGGAGGGTAGAAAAATGCCTTATATGGAGCTCAAATCTATATCAAGGAGTTGTCAAGTTGAGAGCTACAACATTCAACTTCATCAACCATTTGATTTTAAAAAACATGACATCTATAAGTTAATAACTATCATCTGCAAATAAAATTTCACAGAAATAACAAAAATAATTATTTATATAAGTTAATATTTCCATTTAATTCATATCTCAAATATACTTAAAAGAATATTTGAGTGATTAATTTAGATTTAGACAATACTAGTTATAGTTACCTCTTCTACAGCTTCTTCTTTTGAAGCAAAAGCCGTATGGCCTTCCTGCCATAAAAATTCTCTTGTACGTAAGAAAGGTTGAGGATGCTTAAATTCCCATCTCTATAAACAATAAAACCAGTACAAAAACATTAAAGTAGCTAAATTAATGTTAATAAGAATAAAACTAATGTCCAGATTACAAGGGAATGAAAGTTAAGACTCAAAACAACAACAGCGAAAGAAAAACCACTTTCTTAGCATGTTCACTGCCAACTACAAGGACCTGTATAGATGGCGCTAGTAGTAGACGTGCCGATTACATGGCACCGTGTTCTGTGGCTAAGCAACTTCTATTGATTGGTATGATACTGGCACTTATAATAGGAACTTCTAATACCGAGTGATTCATAAAGTACTGGAAAAATAGGCTACACTTTTTTATTTATTCCCCCCTCCAGGGTCTCCTTTGTGTCTCCAACGGACTCTCTACAATTTGTTTTATTTATTTCCCCCGGGCTCCTTGTGTTTGAAATAAACCCAATGGAGTCAATATTTCATTTAACTTAGCCTATTCTAATCTCGCTTCCCTTTCCTTGCTCTTCCCGGTTGTGAAGGGTGCTAACTATACCATTTTTTTTCATAGGGGCAGAAAAAAAGGCTGAAATGGGGACCCCATCATCCGATTCAGAATTGCACGTTTGATCCGGAAATCCATGCCCTATTTTTCTTTGTTTTACATCAAATTTGACAAAATATTTCAATGTTCGTTTTTTATAGGCCTATTCTTCCAGTACTTTACGAATCACCCTGTATATGCCACATCAGTACACATCTTGAACTGTCGTAAACAGTTGTTGGCACCAAACTTTAATTTTTTCCCCTCCAAAATAATGAGTGATGTACCAGGGCCCTGAAGAACGCTTAAGTTTTTTATTATTGATTTTATGTTTATTTTAAAATTCAGAATTTGAAAAACTAGAAGTTTCTAGATCATACACCCAATTTGATTTTGTACAATTTTTTTGAGAATTTAGGGTTCATTTTTTTTTTGATCGCGAATCGGCCAACTACGGACCACGCGCTAGCCTGACCCGACAACGTCAGGATGAGGCTAGAACAGTCAAGGGGGGGACGAGATTCTCATCTCGTCATTTTATTAATATTTCGAGGTTCATTTTTATTATTAAATAAAAAAATACATCCTTTATTCTATCCTATTTGCATTTTATTTCTTTACCATATCATTAACAAAACCATAAAGAAACTACTCAAAATCTAATCGAGGAGACACTTAACACAGCAATTTAACCAGAGGTGCAACCTACATGGAGCCATTGATAGCGGATTTGAGCTGGTTGGGGGGGGGGGGGGGGGGAATTTATATCTACTGATATCTTATTTTACCATATACAATAATATAAAACAGTAATTTAGTGGCACCTAGGGATAGCCTACGCCTGTAACAGTGGCAGTGAATTAAGTGTATTAAGGAGGTTTCACTTGTCTGCAATTTCAATATTCCTATTCGACAGCAAACGGAAAAAGAAATTCTAATGCAGAGGTTTGTTTTTTACAACTCAAAAGTTAAAATTTTAAAAGTTAGATTGATTTTAAATTATGAATATTTTAAAATGCAAATACAGCCATGAAGAGAAATGGAAAAGCCATGCAACAAAAGTAAAACTTAATGTGTGTTATTTTAATTAAGTTTGGAATAAAATTTTATGTCAGGACATTGATTATTAAATTTTGAAATAAAACTTCAATTTTTATCAATAAAGAAAGCTACAAAAATGAAATTATAAATCGATCACATATCAATGAAATTTTAGAAGTAACATGATACTTTTTTTTTCTTTCAGAACAGATTAAATATCTGTTCAAATGGATCATAACTAATTTCTAAACATAAATAATCCAGGCATATTTCTCTGAACATTTAGTTGATCCACAAAATTCAGTTTCAGCGCATATTTTATAGTATTAACAGTAGTCTAACACTCAAATACCAATCTTTAGTGGTTGCAGTCATTGAGATTTTTATCCAACCAGTAAATATGTCAAGATTTAGATAAAATAGGAGTATGCTATCTCGCTTAAGTCAAACACGGTTTTCTTTTCAGGATATCAAGATGAAACGCGACACTAACTCAATACTACAGCTTACAATGAATAAAAATGAACATTACTATGTCAAAACATCAATTTCTGCTTCTTATTGCTTAGTTTCAATGAAAAAGTAAGAAATTTCCTATAAGCAATAAGCAAAAATAATCTGAAAACAGTTTTCATTGATGTGAGATTTTGAATGGATACCCCTCTGATTCAATCTGTAGATACTATCTTGTTAACAGCATAAAATGCTTGTATTTCTCAAGAATAGTTAATATAACTCTGGACACTCAATATCAACATTTTATTGGGAATATATTCTCAGTACAATTGAAGATACTCCTATACTGTTATTAAAAAAAAAAAAAAAATTACTTGCATTTTTTCCCAAATAGATTAGTAATAATTTAAAAGCAGAGCTTAAATGTTTACTTACTACAACATTACACCACTGATTTAGCTTTAATGGAAGATCCCTGTGTGATTTAATCCACTTTGAATAGGCAGGGTACATCACTGTTTCACTTGTTGGTCTAATGGCAATTGGTTCTGCAAGATCTGACTGACCAGATTTGGTAACCCATGCAACCTATCAAAAAAATAAAACGGAATATTGTGTATTATTTGAATAGTAAAAAGTATTTAAGTTTTTATTTTAAAAAAAAATCTATTTGAGAAATATGGTCACTTTAAAGTGCCTAATAACTGTGTCTTTTATAATATAACCTTTCGCACAAACCACAAAAATTCCCTTTCTACACTAATTCTTTACGTATTTACCTCTGGGGCAAAATCAGCTATGTGGGTCTTCTCTTTTTCAAGAGCTGAAGCCGAAACAAACATTGGGAAGTAACAGTTCTGAACACCAAGTTTTTTAATTTCTGTATCAAAGAAATCTTTGATTGCTTCCCATATAGCGTATGCCCATGGTCGAAGAATGTAGCATCCACTCACATCGTAATATTCAATAAGCTCAGACTTTGTAATAACCTACAATAAATAATAATAAAAAAAATGAGTTAATAGGGTTTCATTCATTTTGTTTATGCAACAATATTCATTCAACACATATATACAGGATGTTTCAATACTTTTACATACTTTGGGGGTGGGTTCCTAACACTAAAACAAGAACAAAATCCATATGAACATACAGTGGAGCACCGTTTATACGTTTTTCAAGGGACTGAGAAAAAAAAACGTATAAATGAAAAAAACGTATAAACGAAATTCACAAAAGTTACGAACAATTTCGTAATAACCAACAATAAAAAGTCAGAGGTAAATTAAAATATTACAAGAAAATGAAATATAAGAGGTATGTAATACAAAACTTTTTATTCCGGATTTAATGTAGAACTAGTGTACTACTATTCATATTCATTCAGCATTTACAAAATATTTTGTAATTTTAGGCTGTAGGGCTTTTTTTGGAATGCACAGAAAAAAGTTCATTGTGCACAGTTAAAAGTGTCATCATAACTTTATCATTTAACTCACTACTAATGAGGTATTCTTGCATGCTGTTTAAACCCGCCAAAGCTTGTTGAAAACTTGGCAGAGGTTTTTCAGTGCAATTTTCTAAGACTGCATGCCTTTTTTAAGACAGGACAATCGGCAGCTAGGAATCTGAAGTTGAAATGCGCATTTTCTCTCTTCTTTAGTTCTTGAAAAAAACGTATAAATGAAATTATTTAACGTTAATATGGATTGGATTTTGCCGGGACCATTCAAAAAAACGTATAAACGAGAAACGTATAAACGGTGCTCCACTGTATGTCCAAAAGTCTTACAGTTTTCAGTTATTAAAGAAAGAACATACTAACACCTCTGTTAGACACTGTCAGGTTGCAATTGTTGAAACTTTCAGAAACTCATAAGAAATGTTCAAAATGCCTTCCTAATGTTTCACAGACACATGGACTTCGCACCCTTTCAAATACTCCCACACAGTGTCGAATTGTTTCACAGGCTTCCACGGCACGTTGATAAAGTGTCTGCTGCATAAACCAATTGTTTGAGGTGGCCTCAGAGATAAAAATCGAAGGGATTGAGGTCTGGGGAACAAGCAGGTCATGGATCTGGTCCTCCCCTATTGTCATGGTAGATGTCAGCCAGTGCATATCGAACAATATGGCTAAAATGCTTTTGGAACCCCATCATGCATAAACCACAGGTTTCGTCTATTTGTAAGGGCACATCCTGTAGCAAGGCTGGAAGTGTGTTCTGAATCATGTCCCTATAAACAGCGCCTGTCACACGTGCTGGGAGAACATATGGACCTACTAGACAGTCGCCTACAATTCCTGCCCACACATTAATCTTAAACTGTCCAGCCTGAATTGTACCACAAGGATTTTCATACGACCACAAATGTTGGTTGTGAAAATTTGTTAGTCCATCTCGTCCAAATGCTGCCTCATTTGTAAACAAGACCGAAGAGACAAACAGCGATTTGCAGTTTGTGCAACAAACCAATGCCAAAAGTTCTCCCATGGTGGGTAATCGGCAGGCAAAAGACCCTGGACACATTGCAAATGATAAGGATACAGGAGCATGTCGTGAAATACCCTCCATGCGGTAGTAGGAGATGCATCACATACTCAGGCCACCTGTTGTTTGCTGATACTCGGATCTTCTGCAACAACCTGTAAAATGCTTCTTCCTGGTTAGGCGTACGAGCGACTCTTGGTCTTCCTCGATCCATAGATCGTGGTGCTACGGATCCTGTCTCACGACGATAAACAGCAGGATGACTCGGATGATTGCAGTCTGAATATGCCATCTGTCACAATTGCAGCCTCGCATCCACACGACTGGTAAAAATCATATCTGCCTGCTCACAAAATGGATATCCTGCCATGGTTCAACGGAACACGTTTCAGTTAACGCACTACTACTCAACTGAAGCGTTGAAGACAGACTAACTCACTACTACACAAATGTTCACCAAAGACAGATGGAAACAAATCTCCTTGGCAACAACAAAGCGCTATCTTGGAGATGCAGCAAACATGAGTTGTTGGATTTTATCTTGAAACGCGTTAACCGTAAACTTTCATTAATAACTGAAAACCATATGATTTTCGGACATATTTTTATATGACTTTTGTTCTTATTTTGGTGTTAGGAACCCGTCCCCAAAGTATGTAAAAGCATTTAAGAAACACCATGTATATATAAAATATTAATTTTAAGTAAAAAGCACAGTCTGTTTACAATTACAACTTAAATTTATAAATTTATCTTTTTAAAACAAAATAACAAAACCATCATCCCTGCTTTACTTTTTTCCCCTCCTTTCCCTAACATTTAAATTTTATCCATCAATAATACTTTAAAACAAAACATAATAAATACCTGTGAATACCAATCACTTAAGTTTTCCTCTTTTGAAGCTTCCAGTCCTAATCTAAACAAAAATAATAATAATCATATTGTATTAACACTTTAAGATCTTCATTTAACATATGATTAATATCTATATTATAACATTATTCTTTTGTTATATTAAGAATAACATATATTAGTAACAGTCAGTGTTTGAAACTGTTACTAATATATATTATTCTTAATATTACAAAAGTGTGCTGTTTTGTTTTATAATATACTAATAACATTTTTTTTTTTTTGTTAAAAGAAGGCAAACAAAATGTTTAAAATGCAATTTCTAATATTGATAATTATAAGTAAAAATTAATAAAAAATGTAGATTGGCATTATTAAAATATAGTAATAAAATTCTATTCATAAAAATGAAATCATATTATATGCAATAAATTTGACACTAATATGTCTTCCTAAAATATATATAAAAGTTTAAATCAGTTCTCTAATATGGGATTCTCAAATAGCATTACACTAAAATTGTTCTTGTAGGCACAGGTCAAAACAAACACTTTATTTTCCGTCTGTCAGTCACCATCTCTATAACCCAAACTAAAAATTGCAGTCTTACAATCATATCTTATTGGAACTCTTATGACTTGGTAAGTAAAGAAAAATATGAATTTCCGGTCTTAAAAGGAATTCGATCACTTTCTGTCTTAAAGGAAATGACTAAAAATGAAACATCTACATTCACTATGGTTTTGTGTGTATTATAAACAACTTTTTTGCCTTGTTTAATGATGCATCAGAAAGCATTTTGCTTAGCTTAAAAAAGCTATTCAAAAGAAAAGTTCATAGCCAATCCAATGAAAATAGTCATATAGATTATTCTGTAAGTTTTTGATGTCTCTTGGTGGGAGCAGTTGCAATTATTGTCCTTTTCAAAAAGATATCAAAATGGACAGAACAGCAGCACAGATAAATTGAATATCTTCAAAATCTCCTGAAGAAGTCTCAAGGAGAACAAGCTAAAATATTGAGAATTATCACCCTGGTGAATGGAAATAACTAAGTTATATCCTCATATTTTATATGTTGATGATTATAAGCAAATTATTCTATCATAAAGAAAAAAAATAAAATTATTCATTATTTCTAGGGATATAATTTCTTGGAAATCAAAAGCAAACTTAAGTCTGAGAAACAGTTTCTATACCAGGAAAAGAAAGGATTTACCAGATTAGTAATGCTGAAGTTTATCAAATTACAGTGTGTTCCATTGATCAGCTATCAGAAGATGTGTCATTAAAATTTTCAGGCAAAATGAAATACCAAAGAACTCTTAAGGAAATCTGAGCTGAAATTAATGAAAAAAAAACCCGAGCTAATTTAAGCAATACAATGGAAATGATGGGGTTTGTTTTTGAACAAAATGAAAAAATTGAAATACAAAGACAATATTCTCCTTTTCCACAAAAACCAAAAATAACGTTTTTCATAAGTACTGTCTGTATGTCCGTCTACACACACACATTTGCATTGGAAAGTAACACAAACTAAACTCCAATGTGAAAAAACATTCACCTGTTCTAAGACAAAATTTCATGATAATACTCTTGTACTCTTCATTTCATACGAACAATAATTGAAAGATGAATCAATTATTCTTTACCATGTTTTTCAAAATGTTAGTTTATAATTAATAAGCAATGTTTTTGCCTTTTCAAGTTGAATAATAAAGAAATAAAAATCAACAATAATTTTCCTAAATACAGAAAAAAAAAATGCAAAAGAAACTGAGAAATGCAAACAAGGCAAAAAAACTGAGTTTAATAGTGTACACAAAACCATAGCAACCCCCCCCCCCATTCTTGTTTCATTTTTGATCACTTCTTGTGAATCAGGAAGTGACTGTAAACCAGAAGTCATATTTTTTCCCACCTTTACAAGTCATAAGAGTTCTAATAAGGTATGTGCGTCATCACTTGCACCACAGACACACGAGTGCAAGTGTAGACAGACAGAATGAACATTCATGTCTAGGATCACTAGACAACATCAGTGAAGTATTTACAATTTAGTTTGAGTTTAGCGATCTTGCTAAATTGTTTTGTTGGATACCTGTAACATCTTATTTTATCGATTGCAGAAGGGTGACTAAGTCCAATAGGCTTTCTCTTTAAATATGTTATTATACAATATATTAGATGCAACAGTACAAAAATTCTAATTGCACAATGAATTTTAATAACAATTATAGACTGCTTGAAGATGTTTTGATCAGAGTAAGTATATGATGGATAAAAGAACAACATTGTTGTAGTGATATTATTTCATGAAAGTGATTATAATGATATCTATGTGATAAAAATAGTGATAAACTTATATAACAAAAGTATGTGATAAATAAAACTTCACACAGTGAACAAAAACACTGTTTAAAAGAATTGTGCTATGAAAACAATGCTTGTTGATAGGGACAGAAGAAAACAAAAAACTTTGTGTTTGAATATGGGCACAAGGACAATGCCTAGTGATATGGAGAACAGAATTAATGCGGTAAGTTGTTTTCCAGATATGTTCATCCATATAATTCCGTGCATGTAAATAATCTTCAGCTACAAGAATATTTAGTATTAGCAGTATGCTACTCACGATACTAGAGTTGTTAATAAATAAAAAGAGTTACATGTAAGTTGGAACGATGCCAAAAGAACATTCTATGCCAGATTTATAGTTTGAAAGATGATGCGTTTTCAACCAAAGTTAAGATACTTACGTAAGAACTTTATTATCTAATTGTTTGCAAAAATAAAGAATGTTATTTTTCCAAGAGAAGCTTTCAAGTTAAATTTAAAGAACAGTTTTAGCAGATTGAAGATCCAGTTTGATCTTAGTGTGAAAGTTTAAAAGCCAAGGAAATTATCTAGTAAATAGTTATTCAACAAGGATTTTTAACTGCAAATATTTAAACCAATAATATATTGATTTATATTTCATTTTCCTGAAACCTTGACTGGCATTTTTATTTATTAAATAAGCTATCATGACCTATTGATTTCAATAGCTTCCAACTTTCCTTTGAATTATCTTTATACTCTAATTAATTAACAATTGTCCTATCAAAGAATGTTACAATATGTTTGAAATTAAATAGAGGCATACCGTGTTTGCTTTTTTAGTGCTGGTACTGCTTCAGATTTAGTTTCTTTTACTTCTTGCTTTTCTGGAGATGGTTGTTTCTTTTCCTTTTGCTTAGGAGCTTCTTTCTTTGCTTCTGGTTCTTTTTTAGCTTGTTTGCCTTTCTTTCCTCCACCACCTGGTGCTAAATCTTCGCCAGTAAGTTCTTTATACTTTGCTTTCAGTGATAACAAAACTTGAACTTCCTTATCAACTTCCTCCTAAAAATAGATTTCAAAATTTACATTAACAGTAAGAAACAATAAGTTCTGACAGTACTAAGCAGAAAATTCAGAAAATAGCAATAATGAAATTCTATCTAAAAATTTATAATGAATACAAATCAGTTAAACAAACTGAATAGTTAATTTATAATATTTTATAAACATAAGAAAACCTCTTTCTAAATTGTGTGACTTTTAGTTTTCCAAAAGAAAAAAAAATGTATATATGAAAAGTTATAAGAATCAGCTTACAACTTTATTTAAAAATCACTGCACAGATGTCTGTTGCAGTCTTTAACTTAAAGTTAAATAACTGAAAATTCAACCAGAAACTTAACCTGTCTCGAAGGTGAACAGCTACATTCTGTTAAAATTAAAATGAAAACAAAGAAGCACAGCACTGTTAAAGCAACATATTGCTAATCAAGGCACCTGCCAACCCACAGAGGACCAAGAGAAAAAGTATGGCAGTTATCTATTTTCTGAAAAGTATAAAATTAATATATCAAATATATTTAAAAAAGAATGGCTCCCCAAAAAAAGGGTTTCATAGATTTCACAGAATCCATGCTAAGGCAAGTGCTTTAAAAATAACTAATGAGAAAATGTAAGAACAAGCAATACAGTAAAAACAAACAAGTCTGAGATATACTAGTAGGGTCAAAAATAAACAGAACTTTACCTGCCTCTGCATTGTATTTGCAATGACTGCCCTGCGGCTGCACGGAGATATCAGCTGATGTCTTGTGACTAACATAGCAGACAG
Source organism: Thereuonema tuberculata (assembly GCA_023159025.1). NCBI lineage: Eukaryota > Metazoa > Arthropoda > Chilopoda > Scutigeromorpha > Scutigeridae > Thereuonema > Thereuonema tuberculata. Next base: position 62,630 of record JAFIDM010038876.1, on the reverse strand, counting down.
TTAATTGTGCAGCTATCAAAGTTAAGACGTGTCAGTGCGTTTTCAAAAGTACTGTGAGGCAGTGCTGTCGGATTGGTAAAATGACGCTTAGAGAGTAACGAGTGAACATCAAATTTTGTGCTAAACTTGGTAAGACATTTTCTCTGTTATGCCAAGCACATGGAGAGGAAGCATTGTCGCAGACCCAAGTTCACGAGTGGCATAAGCAATTCAAAGATAGTCGCATTGCCATGGAAGATGATCCACATCCAGGAAGACCCAGATCAGCAAGAAATGAAATGATTATGAGTTGCTGCAGTGATCAGATATCACTGCAGACAGTCAATAGATGATGTGGCAAACGAGTTAGGAATCTCTCATGGTTCTTACACTCTATCCTCCATAATGATTTGAAGATGCAACATGTGTGCGACCACATTGTTCTGAGGATGTTAACTAATGAGTGACGAGAAGAGCGAGCACTGTTTAGTGAAAAGTGATTGAAAGGGTGGACCAAATCTTTTGAAAGAATGATTACAGGTGATGAGATGTGGTGTTTTCTCTAGGACCCACAATTCAAATAGCAGTCATCAACATGGAATCACCCTCCTCACCACAACAAAAATGATTTCATCCAGAGAGATCAAAGGGAAAGGTTATGCTGGAAGTGTTCTTCGATATTTAAGGATTGATACATTTCGAATTCATTCCTGAAGGTCGAACTGTCAATAAGGAGACGTATGTTGCCATTCTTCATCGTCTTCGTCAGGCAGTGCAACGAAAGAGGCCTTATTTGTGGTAAGGAAAGAATTGGATTCTCCATCATTACAACACCCCAGCACACCGGTCACTCAAGGTAAACGAATACCTCACAACGCAAATATGCGTGCCTTTCCCCAGCCTCCGTATTCTCCAGATCTTACTCCAGCTGATTACTAACTCTTTCCGAAGGTCAAACACTTCCTCAAAGGCCACAGGTCCGCTTTGGCCGAAGAGGTGAAGACGTATGCGACGTATGCTTTGAAGGAGGTGACCAAAAATGGCCTGCAGGACTGTTTCGAAAGTGGTAAGAACACTGGCAGAAGTGTCTCACGTGCTTCCTTTGAAGGTAGTGTTGTGTAAAAGGTTGCATTTTCTCTGCAATAATAGTTTCTACAAATGTTCGGTTTATTTTGATCCTACATGTAATATAATGATCATAAATTAAAAAAAAAGAAAATGAACTCTACCTTTGAAGCTTTATTGGTTTTAAGAATCCGGACCTTGTTTCCCTGTGACTCTATTTCAGCTTTCAATTTTGTAACAGCTGGATCTTCAACATCAGAAGTCATGTTTGTTTGTGAGTCTTGTTTTGGAATGTTGTTTGCGTCTTTATTATCACTTTTATTATTTGTTTTTTTCTTGTTGGAATCTACCTGTTTCGAAGCAGCTGGAGGTTGCCAATCTTGACCAGCAACTTCCCTGTACTTTGCTTTCAAACTTAACAATTCCTGGAAATACACAAAATTATTACTGTTATTGTTTAATCACCTTACTAAAATAATTTGATTGGACATAAAAAATATTTCTATTTTATTGTAGTGTCAATTTTTTAAAAATCTAAAATATAATAAAGGGACCAAAAATTTATACAAATTTACATAAAATTAAAGTATCCCGCTACAGCCAAATGAGTCATTTTCTCATGGGACTTTTTCTTGTCCTGTGCTTATTTTGTATCTTGCAGGTGAAATAAATTTAAATTTGAAAAGGGGCAGTTATTACAGTTCCAGCACAAGTGAAAATATCCTAACATACAAAATATTTATATGAAATATCAACATTATAATAATAAAGAATCGAAATGTCATTCCCGTGTATCTCTTTTAACAATTTTCAAAGTCTCCCACAAAATACAGTCGGACCTCGATATAAGGTCACCCCGCATATAAGGTCACTTTTCTAAAGTCCTGGCTCATTGAATAGGAATTCTTTGATATGGTCAGGTCTTAAATACCGTAATCACATATAAGGTCACTTTTGTCTGCAATTTCAGTGCCACACTGATTCAATTCCAAGAATTTGTCCATGGGTATGATCTTTTATCGGCGTCATTTTTCCTACTGAAGGAGGGGACAGCTTTTTTACAAAGCACTTCATCCCCTCAAATTCTAGGAAAAAAGCTGATGAAGATGATATTCCTTTACCTGTGTTAATACAAGATCTCAGAAATCGCGGCTGTGCTGTAGAAGGGGAAAGTGAATATTTGAGAATTGATGATGAAATTGCTACCACTTATCAATTTCGGAAATCGAAGCTTGTTTCGCATGTTTTAGATTTCAATGCATTAGAAAGTGAGGATAACGACATACTGAAAATGAAGCGGTGACACAAGAAGAAGCACTCAGAGCATTAAATTTTCAGAAACTACAAAACCTAGAAAACATTATACAAAAGATGAAATCAAAATCGCAACAGTCAGTTATTTTAAGTAACGTCAGTTATACATCAGTACTTTGCTTGAGCATACCAGTACTATTTGTATACAACTTTATTCTGAATTAAAATTTTTAAAAAATAATTTCTTTCTGAGTCCATTAATTTTAATTGGTTCAACAAAAATTAAAAAATTATAACCAAATAAACTGATATTTTTGTACGTATTAAATTTTACAAAGAATTATATTGTATTTATATAATGCTTATTTATTGACAAATGAGTATGAATCAGTTATAAGTTCACTTTCGCGAGGCCCAAGGGGTGACCTTATATCGAGGTTCGACTGTACTGCCATAACTGGGATGAGCACTGGGATTTTATTTACTTTGGAGACTAGAAGCTGAAAACTATTTCAAGGCCTACTTAGCCGAGAGCATGTATAGTTAAACTAGAATTTGTTCAAATTTGGCATTTCTCTGCTACATGCAATTACAGGGGAATGACAATATTGTGTGTAGATATGAAATAAAATGCATGTAATAAGTTTATTAACATTGCAGAGTTTGGCTGTCAGGTTTAAGATTGCCTGCAAATATAATTTGAGGTTTCAGATAAGATCTGTTGGCACATAATTTCTGAAACAATAAAAATCAAATGCTTCGGGCTACTAATATTTGATTAGTAGATTTATGCCCAGGGCATTCTGTAATCCAGATGATAGGATGTAGGAAGGGGATTGCATCCCAAATGAGGGGATCTTCTTAGGACTTTATTAAAAACAAGGCCTGGAAAACGGAAATTTAGTTGCCCAATAATTCAAACATTAATTATTGAAACTCCAGCACAAGGAAAGGAAGGAATGCTGTTTCAAAAGGGCCCTGTAATTATTATTGCATTATTTTGGTTGATGGAGAGGAATGACTGTTGGAGAGAGGGTGTGCAAACGACCATTATAGACCTTTAAGCTCTGATAGGCTTTTAGTAGGTTGTGTTTATACTTTTATTATTTATAACCTTTTTAGAATACTACTGCGAGTGAAAGATGCCACCAAAAAACAAGTAAAACCAGTGAAGGAAAGCAGCTGCAGATACTATTAAAAAGAGAGAGAATGAAAGGAAGAGAAGAGATGATCACTTCTGACCCTGTGTTATTAGCAGCACAAAAAGAAAAGGAACGTCCTAAATATCTGGCAAAGAAAGCTAAGGGGAATGTGAAACCAATTTCTGAATTATCATCGAGGGCACAACGTCAGAAAAGAAAACAGTAGCAGGAAAATGCTAATAGGCAACAGAACAAGTTAAAAGTAGAAGTGACACAATGCATTACTTCACACAATAGTTCATCACCAACCCCTTAAATCTAACATCCAAGTTGACAATTTGTCACTAAACTCCCAACAAAATCAAACTAGCCAACTTCTACCATCAAGTAGTACTGATGTCCTTTATACACTAATCCAAAGGTAGAAGGACGAAAGAGTAAGGCAGTCAACGAAGAGTAAGAAAAGATCATGCAAAACTTCAAGAACTAAACCACACCAAACTTCTACTGAAAGAAACAAATTTGGGCTTGAGAGATAAGGCTCCCGGCATTTCCTGACCAATGGGATTAAGTTGAGGTCAGGTAATCAACCCCCTCCCCCCACCTTTAACCCTCAGGAAGTAAACGTAAAACCCATTCTACAGAGGGCTGGTTGGACCCTAGGACCCAACTTGAAGGAGACTGGGAAAATCCCTGATCTCAGTTGGGGTCAGTGACTGAACTGCTGTTGTTCCTCCATGCCACAGTCAAGTGTCTCACCACTTGACTACCAGACTCTCTCATAAAATAAAAGTATAATTATAAAATAAGCAATAAAAAACTCGCCGAAAGGATAAACTGCGAGAAAATTCATGTGGATGCTACATTCATAGCGGCCTCATGTAGCGTGCACATGAGTTTTCTTGCAATTTATCCTTTTGGCAAGTTTTCTATTCCTTATTTTAGCTTTTTAGGCTCCACATTGATTCCGACTACAATATTATATTTGAAAGAAAAAAAAAAGTGTTTTACAACCAAAATTTAAAATAGGAAATTTTAAATTCCGAAATGTCATTAATTAAATGCATGATATTTCTTTCTCTGAATTGAGAAAGAAATATCATGAACAACCTTCCAATTCTTAGTAATCTTCAAAATTGATTGTATCATTGTCCACTTAATTATAAAAGGGACCAGGTTTGGATTTAGATTTTCTTTCATCCTGAGCCATCTGGTTTTTCTGCTGTTGGACTCAAGCAATAAATATTTGAGAAAATTGATTCTGCTAATTTTTTATAATTTTAAAATATGAAACTACATTTATAATCAATCTGTTTTGTTTGAATAAATGTTAAAAATGTTACTTCTACAAGTATGAAACCCAAACATATTTCAAATTTGTATGTACACCCCACACAATTATCATCAAAAGTCAATAATCTGATACAGTTTTCTATTATCAGTAAGTATTTTTTGTTCAAAAATTTTGCTGTCTGAGTCATCACTCCTAAGAAATAAATACTTGCAAACAGCAAACACTATTTACATTACCAATTTTTTTCAGCTGAAAGTTTTGAGCAAATCATATTTCTTTTTCCATAATTGCAAAAGGGTTTTCAATAGGAAAAAAATAATTTGAATATTTCAAATTAACCAAACACAAATTGTCAAATGACAGAGCCAGGCTCATCCCTGTGTGTCATCTTAAGTGTTTGTACTTCTCTTTTAAGTCTTATTATATACAGATCTGTGAATCTGAGTTAAAACAGAATATGTAAATAATTATAGGAATGTTTTAAGAATTGTGATGTTTAATAGTAACAATAATAAAGTTATAAACTATAATTTATATGATTTTTAATTGAACCATTTTTTTTTCTAATTCAGATATTTATACTTCATTAAAAATTCTTATTAATAAAGATTTCATTGAATTACATATCTAGTTGAAAAACATCTTTACAGTCTAAATAAACAGCTATAAGTAGCAAGACTTTACAATAAAAAATAAAAAAAAAAGTAGTAAAAAAGAAATATAGTATTTGCATGATATATTACATCCAAGCAGTTTATATAATTAAAAAAAAAAGTTTTCAATTGATATGATGTCATACAATGTTTCTAGAATACGAAAAAGATAAAAAATTATAAGCATTACTGGTTATTTTTAATGGCTTACCTTCACTTCAGGTTCTATGACGTCTTTGCTTGCTTTTTCACTTTTCAATTTCCTTATCTTATCTCCCTGTTGCTTTATAAGCTCATTTATGGATGTCAAATCCCCCTGGGATGGAAGATTCTTTGTTTCTTCTTGAGGTGATTTTCCTTTAGCACTTGGTACTTCCTGTTTTGTAGTAGCTGGAGGTTGCCAATCTTGACCAGCAATTGCCTTGTACTTTGCTTTCAAATTTAGCAGTTCCTGGAAACAGAATATGTAAATAATTGTAGAAATCTTTTAAGAAATACAATCTTTAATAATAACAATAATTTTAGAGCTGTTCACTATAATTAATATGATTTTTTTAATTGAATCAATTTTTTTCAAATTAGATACTTATACTTCATTAAAAATTCTTATTAACACTCCGTCGGGCGCAACTGATCTGCAAGGCAGACCTTGAGCTCTTTGGTTTGCCCCACCCCCTCTAAATGTCATCCCCACTTCTCCATCCTAGTAGCTTCCCCTCTTCTAGTGCCACTAACAGTGGCAAGGTCAATTAGTGATTTTCTTTTGTCATTTCCAGTTGACACACGAAATATCTAATAGGCTTATTGCGCCCGATTACGTTTTCCACGGAAATGAAGAAAAAAAATCACTAACTGACCTTGCCACTGTTACTGTCACTAGAAGAGGAGAAGCTACTAGGATGGAGAAATGAGGACGATGTTTAGAGGGGCGGGGCAAATGAAAGAGCTCGAGGTGGTGCCTAGAAGATCAGTTGCACCCGACAGAGTATTTTAAATTTCCAAATTCCATCAACTATTCCAAATCCTATCGATAACAGCAACAGACATTTTATAACGTGTGGGTGTTTAATAATAATAGTTAACAATTGTTTTTTTGTAAGAAAAAAAGTCTATATATGTAGAAAAGATTAATAAATCAAGTAGTGCCTCCCAGGCTCAACACACCCGACCCTGTTTCGAAACATATTGTGCCCGACGGAGTATTAATAAAGATTTCATTGAGATAGATATCTAGTTGAAAAACATCTTTACAGTAAAAAAAAAAAAGTAATAAAAAAGAAATATAGAATTTGCATGATATATTACATCCAAGCAGTTTATATAATTAAAAAAAAAAGTTTTCAATTGATGTGATGTCAGTTTCATACAATGTTTCTAATATTAAAAAAAAAAAAAAAATACAAGCATTATTGGTTATTTATATAAGCATCTTTCATATATCTTGTAAAATAATTACTTCTTGAAAACCTATTAACATTATAATGCTCTTTATTCCACAATATTTCATCCTTCTCAGCGAAGAACTTCTGGTGGTTTAGGATACATTATAAATGAACTTTATATAAAACATAAAAAGGATATATGGACATGAAGTATATCAATTGTTGAAAAAACATCAATAGTGTCTAATACTTTTGGCAAAATGGGAATCCCATGAAGGATTTCTAAAAAACTCAAAATTTTATGGAACTCTACCTTATCTTTTAAGTTTAAAAAAGATTCCATTATTTATTAAGAATAGAGAAGCTAATAAAATAATGCAAGAGAATCAATGGAAATTATTAGACAACCAAATTAAAATTACAAGAAAGAGAATACACGGACTACAAGAAAAAGAATTTTGGATTAATAAAAGAATGAAGAACACTTTTACTAAAGAGATATAAGAAAACATCATGAGTATGGAATCTCAGAAGTACGAGAAAAAACTTAAAGAATTATATTTTTAAAAAAAGGAAGAAACTAAGAGAAAGGTTAGAAATAGAAAACACAACTAAATAGGAGAAATTTTATGAAAACTCAAATTACATAGTAAATCTAGAGCAAAAAAAAAAATAAGTAAGAGATGAAATGCTTGCAATCAATAAAGGTCTAGATTTTAATATTAATAAAGGTTGTAACAAAATTGAAGTTATAACGAAAATTGAAAAAAATTCAACACTAGGTGAATGAGAAGAAAGAAATATTCTATCAAGTATTAGAAAACTTCCATAACAAATCATAACAATGGAATATTACAATGTATGAAGTAAAAGAAATAAAAAACTTAATGAGAGACAAAACTTAGAAAATTTTAAGATCAGATAAAGGGAACAAATTAGTTAAAATGAACTATGAAGACTACAATAATAAAGTTGAAATCAGTTGAGTTTGAAGAATTAACTACAGATCCTAATTTCAAATTATATAAAAAAACTACATGAGCTCCAAAAACTCAAAGAAATGAAAGCAATTAATTATTTTCAATATAAAAAAATATGCCAAAGAATGACAAATACACCAGTTTTTGAACCGAGACCCAACTAACAAGGTAGACAATCCACTTCGGCCTGTAATGAACTCTTTCGGATCACTCACCCAACAATTAGGAAGGTTTGTCAATAATATACTGAAAAAAAATGCCACTGTTTGCCTACTCAAGATTAAAGAAGAAAATGACAAGAATAAAAAGATTAAACTGTATTCATTAGACCTAGAGGCGATGTACACAAATATTCCAGTTAATGAAACACTAGAATTAATTGAGAAAATATGTGAAAAAAATCAGCATATTTTGAAAGATGCAAATATTGATAAAGAAACATCAATGAAATTTTTGAAACTGATATGTAATAACAGTTATTTTTGTTATAAAGGTAAATTTTTAAAGCAAGTTATAGGTTTCCCAATGGGAAGTCCAATTTCTGGAACAATTTGCAATATTTACATAAATTGGTTAGAGCATTCAACTATTTTAAAATGGAAGAAAGCTGATTATAGCTACTTGAGATACGCTGATGATATTTTATTAATATGGAGATGAAAAGAGAGACAATTTTCGAAATTCTATACTTATATTAACACCATTAAAATTAGTTTAAAATTTACATTTGAAAAAGAAAACAAGCTGGCTTTTCTAGACGTATTATTGATAAATGAAGGTCATAGGATTTCTTATGAACATTATGAAAAATCATTAAAAAGTAACCACATTCTAAATTTTAATTCTGGTACAAAAAAAAAAAAAAAAGCTTTTATCAAGAATTATATCAAACGAATAACAGATTATACAGAGAATGAAAGGTTATGGTCAAGCAAAATTAAGAATATGAAGGAAATTTTTGTAAATAATGAATACCCAAATTCATTCATAACTAATGTAATTAAGGCAAATTTTAATGAAAGAAAAAAACTGAAATGACAGAAAGAAGAAAACAGTAATTTTCACAAAGTAATTAAGCTACCATTGGGTTTTAAAGTAAACAAAAATTTTAGAGATGTTTGTAAAATAAACAATATTCAATTAGTTTTTTTATAAAAGTAACAAATTGTTTAAACAGTAGAAGGATGTTAATGAGAACATGTGAAATAAAATGGGGATTGTGTATAGTCTGACTTCCCGAGATTGTGGGGGCGTCTATTTTGGAAGTACTGGTAGGACTTTAAGGGAGAGATTGCTGAACATATTAGAGCTTTTAGGAAAAAAAAAAAAAAAATAGAATTTCTGACTGGATAGATCGCTGCGAAGAAGGAGACACAACCCAGATTCCACAAAATTGAATGTGAAATTTCTGAAGAAAAAGGAGAGATTCATGATCCAATCATGTTTGATTAATAGCAAAAATTGTTTTAATAAGGATAAGTTTCTTAAAATGTGTAGTGCATCTTTTGGTTATATTAAAGAATTTATGGAAAAGTAAGTTTTTGGATATAAATGATGTAATGCAAGTAATGTTAGCATTGTTATTTATGAAGCATCATTATTGTTAATGTGTTAATTGTTATCATTATTGATAACTATACTAGTAAATACGATAGTTTTCAATTGTTAACTCGTATACGAAAATGTTTTATTTTTAGTTCTTGTTTTGTAATCCTTGTGAATTGTAGAGGAAAGAAAATTAGTTTCTTGTCTCTGGTACCACCACTTCGAAAAAGTCTTTCGCTGATAAGGATGAAATATTGTGGAATAAAAGAGTATTATAATATTAATAGAATTTCAAGAAGTAATTATTGGTTATTTTAATGGCTTACCTTCACTTCAGGTTCTATGACGTCTTTACTTGC